>JAUEJL010000010.1:0-59161 GCA_032274825.1 Drosophyllum lusitanicum | reverse complement strand
AGAGAGAGAGAGAGAGAGAGAGAGAGAGAGAGAGAGAGGGGTTGTGAATGTAAAGAAATGTCCATACTCAATTAATAGAATCATATATATATAGTACAACAAACAACTTCCCAACCGCAAACCCTACGTATTTGATAATGTTTGGTCAATTGTGACAACTTTAGCTTTGTTATTGATCTAAGAAAAAGAAATGATTTTTAATCTAGAAAATGATTTTCTTTAGTTTGACTTGAAATAAAACGTAGCAAAAACAAGCCAGGTTATATTAATTTTTAGGAAACGTACGCGTGCCTGAGGTCCAGAAAAACCAAGGTACGTTGAAGTAAGATCGAGGTCATGAATTGAAGAACTACGTACCACCGAGCAGAGAAATAAATAAATAAATAATTTAAATATATTGGAAATTAACATGAGATTATGTTTAGTACGTACGTTTTATACGGAATTACCTTGTTAAGATAAACTATAGAAATAAAAAATAAATGAGATTTGTATATTTTTCTTTATAAAGAAAATTGTCGATAAGAGTAACTTTAAATCTCAACTTTAATAGTATATATGGGATATGATATGTTCAAGTTTTCAATTCCTCGTTACAAGAAATTTAATTTATTTGTCAATTTGATTTCTTGGTGCTTTAGACTTTAGCTTACTATTTCACGTTTTAGTTTCAAAGTTAAATTTAGATGAGTTAATTATTTACCGTTAGTCCATGCGTAAAGCCCTTCCCCTTCCCAAAACAACCCAAATGCCACATCACTGTCACGTCGGTTTTTTTTTACTTTTTCCTTCCCAACCCAAATCAACCCAAAACCCAAGTAGCACAATTCTCAATCAACCTAAACATTTTCTCTCTCTACAAAACCAAAAATAAAAAAATAAAAAGGACAGCGGGTTACTCGGGTTTACCAAACCGAAATGGAAAAAAGAAGGCGGAACCCGAAGAGGGGGTAGGGGTGTTCCCGAAGGAACCCGCCTAACCCAAAGGAACCCGAATCTCTTCGGGTGATGTGCTACGATAGGCTTTAGAGGGTGAGGCGAACATATGCCAGGTTGGTTCCACTTGTAGAGTTCTAGCCAACCTATCGAACTTCAGTTTGCGTCTAGTGAGAGATTCTGAACTAGAATTCTTGGAAATGAGCTCCAATTTGGGTTCTGGTTGTTGGATTTCAGCCAAACTATTGATCCATCATTGATTTGCACACTGTGAGTCACTCGATCCCTGCCTGGTGTGAGGTGTCTCCTGCTTCAGCCCTGTAAAGAAATCTGTTATCAATGTTTGTCCAGCCAAGGGCATTCATATGCATCCATTCAATCTTTAGTCCATAATGACTCATATTCAAATTTATTTGCACAAGCTGAGGTTTATCTTGTTGCACCTATTAACACGAAACTAAGTGTCTGAAGACTGGGATATATGGTGTTGGTTGCATATGCCCCGTAGCGGTGACCAAGAGCATATGTCCGGTGCAACTTTATCTGCAGAAAAATTAATTTATCCATCATAACACTTCCTGCAAAAAGCAATGATTTCTAGCTTATAGTTGACTTTGTTTACTTGTACAGACTTATTTGTTTTTGCCATGATAAGTTTGACTACAACTGCGGTGGAGGGAGTTTGAGGCACCAGAGCGTCTCGTTAGGGTTCACGATGGAATTTTACGCCAGGTTGATCGCAACCTTGGGGGACTAGTCAGATGGGATTTACCCTAATTCATCTCTATAAATGTCTATTTTGAAATTATAACCACATCAAAATTAATAAAGCATATCTTTACAGTGCTGCCATGGGTAAAAATGATCTCACCAATCAGGCACATAAAAATCCTGTCTGACTTTATCTTTCTGCAGGTTACTTATTTGCTAAGCCTGAGTGTGTTTGTTTGAGCAATTGCTTATCATTACGCATATATGAGACTTAAGCGTCGATTGTCTCTAATAGACTTTAGCTACATGACTGGCTATTTTTATCGCATAAAATTGTATTGGTACCTTCAAAAACTTGGCCACATTGAGAAAACCCAACTATTAATTCTTTTTCTATGGTATAAAATGATAAGATAACGTCTATGCAACGTCTGCAAGAAACCAGAAATTAGTTCCTCCTAGATTCATATTCTAAAATCAGATTACACGAAAACTAGTTATATTGATCGGTCATTGTTACACAAAAACTGGTAGCTTTAAATTTAAAGAAGTTTTTGTTTAAAGCAATTTGTACCCTGTTTTTCTCAGAGCAAATGCAACAATTTCTTCATTGGATTACCAGAAATGAATGCAACATTTGTAAATCTGAAATCTGTAGCTATCAATTATCATTATGATGTCTACAAAATCATTGTTTTGGTCCAATAGAGTTTCAGATTTCTATCTTGCCAAAGGTAAAAATCAAGTGTTATTGTTTACCAAAAACCTAATGCTGCAAACACAAAAGATGTCAAAAATGGACTATATATTTGTGCAGGGGCTGCGCGAACGCAAGCCCCCACTGCCACAAATTATGATGTAGGCTCGACCACTTGGGCCGACCTTAGGGTAGCACCCCTCCTATGTGCAATGGAGGTCACTAACCTAGGCCATGGGCCTTCTTGATCACCCATTGACCCCATCCAGGTAAGTGAGTAACTCAATCCCATCTTTCACATTTTATGGACCTTCCCCTCTCATTCTCTTTCCTTCTTCAACCGATGTGGGACTACTTTAAAAGTGCTCATTAAACTTCAATTTAGAAACCTCATTTCCTTATAGCCTCCTAATTTTCTTTTGTACTCTCGTTATCCAATATAGTACAAAGCATCGAGTTAACAATGTTTGAGTTCTTATGCTACATATTTATTTTAAACAATTAATTTTTTCAGAATAAGATGTGATCCACAGCAAAGATAGACGGATTGTCAGCACAGATTGAACTTGAGACTAAATGCACATATGTTCAGCGCTGCCATGGATTTAAATGATCACATCAATCGTCCCAACCACAAAAAAAACATGTGTAGATTTATCTTTCTGCAAGTTTCTTAAGTGCATAACCTTGTTCATGTGCGTTTGAGCAATTGCTTATCAATACGCATATACGAGGCTTAAGTGCCAATTGTGTCTAACAAACTTTAGCTGGATAGCAATTTTATTGCATAAAATTGTCTTGGTACCTTCAAAAACTTGGCCACATTGAGAAAACACAACTACTAATTCCTCTTCTCTGGTATCAAATACAAGTTGAATAATGTATTTAGGCATGTGACTAAATTTGTCCTCGAATTCAACCTCTTAACAAGCTTGGAATACAGTAAGGTTCCTGACTATTTTTATAAATATGTTTTTAACTATATTTAGCTTTTAGTTGAAAATAATTTATTACTCTTATGAACAATAAATACATTACATTTTTACAAAAAAGGACATTTTTTAAGAAAAAATTCCGGCACGAAGTATCTTTTTTAATTTACTCAAAATCAATTCAATACTAACGTTCTTGCAGAGAGTTCTGGCAAAAATGCCAAGCATGATGATTTTGTAAGTCTCTAACTCTAATGAAACAATCCAGTGGCATGTGGCCTAGTCTCATTAAAGGCAACCACAAACCAAAGGTTATAGGTTTAGGTCCCAAAAGAAAACAGGATGTGCATGTATTTGTTGTCTAAAGAAAAACAAAGACAGAGCATCAAATAGATGAAGCAATAGGTTCCCTCCTTTTATCTGTGGAAATAGATTCTGGAAAAAATTTGTGGTCATTAAGCAAGCATGATTTCAATTCTATTCTCCAAAATTGACCATACTAATTACTCATAAGAGATGCTAGATTAAAATTGATCTAGTACTAATCAAAGTAGAAGTATATATTATAGCAAGCCCAAACCAAAATGATGCTGAAGTTTGAAGTAAAACGGTTAGACTCATATTGTGTAGGGGCTGCGCGAACGCAAGCCCCCACTGCCACAAATTATGATGTAGGCTCGACCACTTGGGCCGACCTTAGGATAGCACCCCTCCAAAGTGCAATGGAAGTCACTAACCTAAGCCATGGGCCTTCTTGATCACCCATTGACCCCATCCAGGTAAGTAAGTAACCCAGTTCCATCTTTCCCTTTTTATACACCTTTCCTGATCCTTCTCTTTGTTTCTTTAAACAGTGTGGGATGTCTCTAATTATGCTTCATTACACTTCAAAACCTCATTTTCTCCTAGCCTCCTACTTTTTTCTACTCTACTTATCCAATTCTGGAAGCAAGTTAACAAGGTTTGAGCTTTACGCTACATATTAATATGAAAGAACTAACTTTTTTGCTGAATCAAATGTGATCCACAGCAAAGATAGATGAGATGTCTGCACAAATCGAACCTGAGACAAAATGCATTTACATGTTCACTTTTAACTCTAGTATGATTTTAGTTTTTTTATCAAATCCCATTCATTAAAAAGATTTGTAATCTATTGACTGATAAACACGCACATGCGATTACACCCTATGATCATGAGTTACAAAGACTTAAAGTAAAAAACAGATCGAGCTGCTGCTGTAACTACAGCAAAGATACATCGTGATTTAGTTTTGTTAGACAATGGATTGAAATGTTGGAGACTCCTTGATGTTGTACAAATTCATAAGTAGTTTAAGTCTATGCACCAAGGAGATCAGAGCAACATTCGAACTTGTGAACCCATACTACTTCAAAAGTTAATTAATTAGAGATATTGGTGGAAATTAATGACGTTGCATCTTGATGAATGTGATCCTTACTGACCATCCAGTACTACCGTGTGCCTTTTCTTGGTGTTATCGATGATCTGCCAAAAAATGCTTCTGGACAAGTCCAGTCAGCCATTAGGGTCAAGAAACTCCACCAGTTCTCTATGAAATGGGCCGGAGCAGATGTTCTTGTCATCAGAGCCTGTCACTAATGGAACCAAGACAAAACCAAAAGACGTTAGTATTCTTTAACATTTGTTAAAAATAAATATAACCCACAACCTGACCTAATTACACATCAATAGATTAAAATTGTTCTTTAAACTGATGATGGTTATTATTATTATTATTATTATTATTATTATTATTATTATTATTTTTATACAGGGTATGGTATTTCTAGGAAGAAGGGACATTAGACATGACAATGGATGTAATGGAGGTATTTAGGAAGTCTCTTCAAACACTGAAGTCATGGGCTTACAAAAAGTTATGATCCCAAGAGGAGCCGTATTTTCTTTCGAAGCTATTCGCCCATATATTATAGGTGTGATAATGAAACATTCATTAGACTTGAGGGTGGAGAATGGAACACTGGTGGTCACTGTGATCGGAGTAAGGCTCAGATTACGTGAAGCCGGAAAGTGAACCCATGAACAATCATATCTTTCTGGATGTGGTCAAAGAGATTAAAACTGCAAAAGCTAAAAGGAAAGGTCATTGTAGCCCTCAAGTTCTTACAAGTTTGTCATAGTAAAAGGCATTTTAGGGACTTTGTTTATCAGTCAAAATTAATTCTCTTGGATACAATTTTTGTGTTATATTACTGCAAATTGTCTAAACCAACTAAAGACCATTGATCCAACATATACTTGTCGAGTCTGTTGAATAAAATGGTTGTGAAACTAAGACTCTTTTAGCGCGTGCCTTTCTTCTTGTCTTTTTAGAAAGTAAATTATCAAAAAAGTTTTATTCGCTTTTACAAAAGACATTGATTGCATGTATGTAACATACCAATTACTTGGTTATTATAGAACTGAATTTGAAATCGACTGCCAGAGAATTGAACTAGTTGTTGTGCAATACTGATGGCTATTCACCTGGCCTACAGCCCAGTTGTATGTTTCAGGCAAAATACTTACATTAATTTCAAACCAACAAAACTACAGCAGACTTTTCTAGCTTTAACATTAAAATTTGAAGTATAAAAAATAAAGAAAAAGACAATCAAAGACGAAGATGGAAGTAACATCAGATTACTTTGCTTCTGGTATTAATACAATCAGATTACCCCAAAATTAATTAAATTGATTGGGACCATAAGATTTGGTGAGTTTGTTATTACTGATGCAAATTAATTTGAATCTTCTTTTTTTTAAGATTAACCTGATGATCAAGTAGTCTCGCCAATTTCTCCAAAACTGACAACTTATCCCCCCAAGACTATCAGCATCCAACCCAACTTACCCTATGTCACATCAGCATCCACATCATCTTCCACCTTCAACCCTATCAAACCCCCACATCCAACCCTCTTCAACCCACATCAAATATTAATAAAAAATATATATTAATTAAAGAAAGAGAGAGAAAAAAGAAAAGAAAAAGAAAAAAGAAACAGGTTTGGGAAGCCGATTTGGAACCCCACCACCATCAACCCAATGAGGTGTTATGGTGTTCCCATCGGATGGAACCCCAACCCAACATCGGGTATACCTCCGATGCGGGTGGTCTAAAGACTCACAAACATCCATTTGCAAAATCATACGAATGAACCATCTCCAATACGCTGTGAGTGGCTATGCTGATGAATTCGGGTTTACACGCTACTGATAGCTTCAAACATGTAAAAGTTGTTCTTGATATAAAGCAATTTATATCAGGATTACCAATTCAAGGATTGGTACTCACTTAGTATTGGCTTTCTAGAAATAAATGCAACATTTAAAATCTGAAATCTTGAGCTATACAAATGACACAAATGTTGCAAAAACAAAGGACATATAAAGTTTAGACTTTATTGTGCAGGGGCTGCGCGAACGCAAGTCCCCACTACCACAAATTATGATGTAGGCTCGACCACTTGGACCGACCTTAGGGTAGCACCCCTCCTATGTGCAATGGAGGTCACTAACCTAGGCCATGAACCTTATTGATCGCTCATTGACCCCATCCAGGTAAGTATGTAATTCAGTTCCATCTTTCCCTTTTTATTCAACCATCTCACTCTCTTTTCTTTGTTCCTCCAAGCTATGTGGGATGGCTTGTGCTCATTACACTTCAGAAACCTCATATTTTTCACCCTTCCTACTTCTTTGTTTCTTTTTTTCCTTGTCCAATATAGAAGCATTAAGTTAACAAGCTTTGAGTTCTTATGCTACATATTATTATATTAATATCAAACAACTATTTTTTTCTAAATCAGATGTGATCTGTAGCGAAGATAGACAGGCCGTCTGCACCGATCAAACCTGAGACAAAATGCATTTACATGTTCGCCTTTAACTCCGGTATAAGTCTAGCTATTTATATATCCAATCCGGCAATCCCATTCACTACAAATTCTGTAATTTATTATTTGATAAACAGGCACACATGTGATTACACCCTATGATATGAAGTACAAAGAATGAAAGAAAAAAAGAGTCAACTACTGCTGTAACTACAGCAAAGATACATCATGATTTAGTTTTGTTAGACATGTAGTGGATTGAAATGTTGGAGACTCCTTGATGAGAACATAAGTAGTTTAAGTCAATGCACCGAGGAGATCAGAACAAGATTCGAACTTGTGAACCCATACTACATCAAAGGTTAGTTAATTAGAGATATTGGTGGAATTGATGTTGCATCTTGATGAATGTGATCCTTACTAACTGGAGTCTCTGCAATTCATGCCTTCTCAGGGAGTCTCAAATCTATCAAGAATATATGAACTGCATGGAAATCCCATAACCAGACACAATCTAACCATCCAGCAAGCCATTAGGGTCGATAAACTCCACCGCTTCTCTATGGAAGTGGCCTAATTTCACATTAATAGATTGAAATAGCTCTTTGCACTGATGATGGTTATTATTATTAGTTTAATCAGGGGATGGTATTTTCTGTACTTTTTTTCCTTTATACTCTCATTAATTCATAGCTTCCTGTAAATCAAGCTGTATGCGTTCTGATTATCACAAGTGATGAATGTTCTAGCTTTAAAAAATTGTGTGAAAATTATGCCAAAAACTGATTTACCATGATCTGAAATTATTTAGAAAATTTGTGTTTATGAAGTTTTAAGTTATAACTACTCAATTAACTAGAATACATATCATGTAGAGTAAACATAGGATAAGATAACATTGACAGAATTCATCTCTTTCCTAAAACAAAGGTATGAGAAATTAATCAAAACATAAAATACAATTAACTGGAGGAATATAACATTAACAGAATTCGTCTCTTTCTTAAAACACATTTTTCACATTATAATCATATTATTAAAACCATATAAGTAGAATTCATCTTTTCCTCCTTCATTTGACCATGCAAGATCAGCTTTACCATCTTTGATTGACTTCTAGACTTTAGAATCTTCTTTTTCGCTGATTTCAGCATCCACTCGACGATCGAACCGAAAGCACTTGGCAAGCGACTTCCCTAATCTTCATGTTTCCTTGTTTTCTATATAATTTGGTGTTCTCTCTTTCATTTCACCTTCACACACTTATTTCAAGCTCATGGAACGAAAGCAAACATATCAAGCGTCTATTCTTATACAATAGCTAATAAACAAAACAGATATCACATTGTGAACATGTACAATTTGAACTATCTCAAATACTCCGCACTCATCATTTGTATATATTGTAGCACACTTTATAGAAATGACCTCGTGATCCTATATGATTTATACAATAAATGAGTTTCAGGTCATAAACCATTATCCCATGAATGGCACTGTGTTCTATAGGTGGTTAATGTGACCCCCAAGTAATCTATGATATTGACAACAGAAATGTTGTAATTGTAACAAATTTTTTATTAGTACCAACATAAAGAGAATCTAAGAGATTTTCAATGCGCATATCTGATCATATGCTAATCTAGTTGAGTGTCTTTTTAAATTTTGTAGCTTCTACATACAAACTCATAATTCCCATGAAATCGGCAAAAGTTGTTGTTTTGATGAATCAAACTTTTTAAAATGTTGATAGAATTGTTCTAATTGGCGTAACTAACATAAAGACCTCTATTGTTCTGTTTGGTTCGTGGTTGTAGACAACTAAATAAATACAAATTTGGCTCTATATAGTTTAGATGGTCAACCATGCTAAGTTGGTTCTACTTGTAGAGTTCTATCCAACAGAACAAACTTCAGCTTGGGTCTAGTCAGATTCTAACCAACGATATTTGTAACTCGCCTCCAATTTGGGTTCTAGGTCCGGGATTTTAGCCAAACATTTCAAACCAAATTATTGCTCCACCACTGACTCAAACACCGGCTAGGAAACTTAAGTTTCCTGCATGGTGTCTCCTGCACCTAAAGATAAATTTGTTTATCTTTTTTGGCCCAGTGAAAGGCATTTAACTAATCTTTTGGTCCAGAATGACTCGGACTCAGATTTAATGGACGTAATACCACAAAATAACATGTTTGATAACTGGAAGGTATTTTGTGAAACCTCATGACCATGAAAAATTGAAAAGAAACAGATGTATGTTAAAGTTATGAATATAGTAAAACAACAAACAAAAAAATTGAACTACTTTTTTGTGCAAGGGCCGCGCGAACGCAGGCCCCCACTGCCACAAATTATGATGTAGGCTCGACCACTTGGGCCGACCTTAGGGTAGCACCCCTCCAAAGTGCAATGGAAGTCACTAACCTAGGCCATGGGCCTTTTTGATCACCCATTAACCCCATCCAGGTAAGTATGTAACTAAGTTCCATCTTTCCCTTTTTATGCACTTTCCCTTCCTTTTTATCTTTCCTCTCTCTACCAATGTGGGATGGCTTTTAAATGCACATTTCACCACTGAAATCTCTTGTCCTCTAATTTTCCCACATTCAGATTCTCTTATATCTGACTTGTTAAGTTTAAGTGGTTTGAATTTATCATTATGCATATTATACTCAAAGAAATATATTTCTTCCCAATTTTATATGTGATCTGTAATAAAAATTGATGAAAAGATCAAGTAACGCATAAACATGTTCACCTATAATTCTAGTAGAGTTTTAGTTTTTCATTTATCGACTTATTTTGGCAATCAGTATGCATAAATTCATAAACATTGGCACACTTGATTCTTGCCTATCATAGGTTTTAAAGCCACATTTGTTATGATTACATTTACATCATCTCCAAACTAAGATTCTGCAACCCAATCCTGTTTGAGATAAGAGTGAATTGAGATGTTGAACTTGTTATCAAAAAAATCTGAACAGGTTTCAAATTTGAGAAACCATGCGACATCCCAAAATCTAATTAAAGATAATGTTAAATTGTTACTGCATCTTGACAAATGCAAAGGTGTACCAAATCTTGATTCTAATGCAAATGAACTCTATCTAACCATCAATATCTTTACTAATCTATTTTCAGTTAAATATTGCTACATAGAATCTAATGTACTGTATTACTCTGTCAATAAGCTCGGCATCTGCTGTGAGAGGCCTGCACTCTTCTATTCTATAAATCGTAGATTGAGATGCTGCCACATCAGTAGACTGGGCTATTAATAACTTAAATGTTGACAATTTCATTCTTGATATAAAGAAAATTATGCTTGGTACTTCCTTCTCTAAGTACTGCAACATTAACTAATCAAAAAATGAACTCTTTGAACATCAGTCAGGGCCAGTCCAATCATTTTTGGGACCTGGGGCAATAAATTATACGGGCCCCTACAGGGTCAATTTAATCATTTTTATAGTTTGGGCCAAAGATTTAAAAGTGGCCTCTAAAGAAACAAAATACAGTCAATATGTAAAATTCACATGTAATGTAACCGTAATCGAATAAGATAAAAATTTACAGTTAGGTGCACTAAGGGGGTGTTTGACTTAGTCCTCATGCACTGACCATTCTAATCATTACAAACACATTGCTTTGGTTCAAGAGTTTCTAATTTCTATGTAGTAATGAAAATTACTGATATTTAACCAGCAGGCAATAAAGTCCTGCCATTGAACTCTTAATTTCACTATATATGGAGTGCATTCAGCTGAAGAGAAGTCATGAAAAATATAAGAAAGTCAATTTCATTGTTGAAGTTGAATAGCATCACAGGCATGGAAAGTTACCGGTCAAAAGTAGATTCTAGTATCGCTTTTAAAACGAGATTAAATACATTAATTATTTGTTTCAAGAAAAATACTGAAGATACTGGTGGGTTGACCCATTATATCAAACCTGTGTTCAAATTTAACTTTGTTGCCTAAACCCATTTTGACTAGTTCAAACCGAAGTGCTGTGTGAACTAAATAGAAAAGCAAGGTTCTGTGTATGGATGGAGAATGGAATAATGTTATACTGGTAGTCATTGTGATCAGGATAAGGGAAAAATGATCCTGCAAGACACTTTGAACCACGTAGTCCCACAGTGGCTCCACAAGATTGTAACCACGAATGCCAACGTGGTGTCAAGAAAATTCTGAATAAGCTTCTCTATGCTCACCTTTTGTCCATTGAATCCAAAACTAATCGATCTAGATGAAAACAGTGGTTAGAAATAATGGCTCGTATTCAATCATGTTTTTACTAGCACACGTAGTGCCGTTCAACTTGTTTGCTTGAGCACGCACCAAGGATGGTTCATATATATCCATTGGTTTAGAAAGAAGGCAACAGGTTGAAAGTTTGAAACCGTGAAATCCAAACAGTTACTAATTAAAGATAAACATTATATGCAAAGTTTACAAGCTGTAACACATTAATATATTCTAGCTCAATTTTTTCAAGAAGATATATAATTGTCATTTTGAAAAATTAAAAAAAACCAAGTTGTTGCTTAGATTAGACATGAAAATTTTCTACTTTAGTATTGTGCAGGGGCTGCGCGAACGCAAGCCCCCACTACCACAAATTATGATATAGGCTCGACCACTTGGGCCGACCTTAGGGTAGCACCCCTCCTAAGTGCAATGGAGGTCACTAACCTAGGCCATAAGCCTCCTTGATCACCCATTGACCCCATCCAGGTAAGTAAGAAACTCGATTTCATACTTCCCTATATATTCATCTTTCTCACTCTCTATCTTTTTTCTTACAAGTGATGTGGGATGGCTTTAAAAATGATCATTGCACTTCAGAAACCTCATTTCAATTCTTTCTAGTTTCTAGCCTCCTATATTTTCTTTTCTCTCCTTACCCAATATTGGATGCATCAAGATAACAAGGTTTGAGTGTTTTATGCCAAGTATTACTATCAAACAAATAATTTTTTGCTGAGTCAGATGTGATCCACAGCAAAGATAGATGGAGTGTTGGCAGTTTGGCACAGATCAAACCTGAGACATTAATTCTACTAGTTTCTTTCTAGTTTGCAGTACTAAGAAATATTAATTATTTGATTATATGTCAAATTTCTCACCTGTTACGTTTCATTTTCTGCATTTATATTTCTGTAAGAATTTGTACAACTAATGATCATTGATCCAACAGGTAGATATCAAGTCTTTTAAATATAGTCAACTATGAAACCAAGACTCTTTTAATGTATGTTTCGTGTGCTGTCTTCTTACAAGAAAAGCTTAGATTCTTGAACATTACACCATGAGTCGGGTACCCCTGCACCAGTCCACAAGATTGTAGTCACTGGTGCCTGAATGAGCGTAACTCTTTTTGTCCAATTATTGGCGAAAGTTTGGTTCCCCTTGATGGCTTGAGTATGTACCAAGGATGGTTCATATTTTTTTCCAAATTAGAAAGAAGGCAATGGCTGGTTGAAAAGTTTCAACCAAACTAAATACTTGAAAGATGATTGTATATATCTTCTGTCAAACTAATATGCAAACTTAAGAAATTAATATGAACATTTTAGTATATTAAGTATATCTATATCTATTTGACTATCTTTTAATATGTATCGATCGCTTCTAGTAACTCAAAATCTTCATATAAATTACATATTTTTGTAATTTTGCCAAAAAAAAGTAAAAGAAAAAAAAATTTGAACAAAAATGTGCAGAAGTTATTGATTTATTATTCTAAGAGTCCAGGAACCCTGGATTTTATAAACTTATAATACAGTTTGCAGTTTGAGCCTATTGAATCCCAATTTAATTGACCTTAGTTAATAAGGGTCTGTTGAATGCTAATTTGTTCCTAGTTATGGAGTTGTACGGAACCATATTCTGACAATTTACAAATTGTTGTGCTTATAAGCTTGTTGGTAAAAAGCCAACTAGCTGACTTGATACAGCGGTGTTCATTTGGGAGGGTTTCGGATAAATTGGGCTATTCAAGTCTTGGCCAATCCATCAATATAAGGGTCCAAGTTAATCAAGCGGGTTTCTGTTATAGTATGTGAAATCGCGATTTCTTCCGATTAGGTATGGTCCAGTAGCGAATTGGACATCAATCCAGGCCCAGAGGAACGACAATTTCACGTACCAACTACCTATCCCAGTGGCATTGAATTGCTTACGTGAATCGTGACTATGTCAGCGATCCATGTGACTATGGTTTTCGTTGACCCAAATAAGTGGAGTTCAAATTTGGATATAGTTGGTCCGAATAATTGTATAATCTAAATATCAATAAAAATTATTTTATTTGTCTGTATTGGCTTTTTTCATAATTAGAGTCTTAATTGGGTTTAACGATAGTTGGTAGTTCGGGCTCTAACAAAAAAATGCACAATTCATAAGTCAACCATTTAACTGAATCATTATTTTATTATTACTCATGGAACCAAGCAATAACAAATAGGTCAAGTGATCATTTAGTTAACCCAGATAACAAACTCCGAAAAACAATTGCAACTGCCAAAGCCACTAATCATAAACAGCCATCTACAAAAGCATGGAAGTAGTGAACGACATCTGATGCATACCCATATAGACTTCTTAGTAGGGGTGAGCATTTGGCCCGGTTGGACCGAACCGAACCAGAACCGGTCCGGGAGCGGTGCCGAACCGGGACCGATTTACATCAACCGGGCCGGTTATCAGTTCTTAAAAATAGCCTAATTCGGTTCCGGTTCCAAACCGGTTCGGTGCCACTGGTTCCGGGTAAAGAACCGGAACCGAACCGAAAATTTTTTAAGAAGGCAAAACAATTTAATAATCTAATAATCTAATACTAATCCATTCAAATTCAAAAAAAAATCATAACACATGTTTTACTATGAATCGTTTGTTATTTTCTGTTTTAATTTATTTTGTAGGTTGAACACTTGTTTTCATTCAAGTTTTAGCCACACATGATGTCATCGTGTAACTTTCTACGTCAACCCTACTTAATAATATTCGAAGAAGTACTACGAGAACTATTTTGTTTAAATTCATTTGTCTCAAGGTATTAACTAGTTGTACAAACTGTATAAGAACATGTACCGGTTTTAACCGGGTATTTAACCGAAAAACCGGCACCTGTACCGGCACCAGTTTAGTTAACCGGTCCGGTTTTTGGTTATTAGTTTTTGCCTAAACCGGTTCCGGTCCGGTTCGGGCCGGTTCTGACCGTTTGCTCACCCCTAGGTTTATATATCAAAATGTCCTTTTTGCCCCTTTGATTTAATTTAAATACTCTTAAAGATTTAATTTAATTACAAAAATACCACACCTCGTCATAGCCTTTGATTAAATCATCCGATGGCTTTAAATGTTTCTCGCACTTTTTGCAATTTTAAAACTTTTCGAATGAACCATCCTCTCTCGGCTCTCTCTCTCTCTATATATATATATTTATATATATATAAAGAGAGAGAGAGGGAGGTTCATGCGAAAAGCTTTTATTTTGCGAGAAGCGTTTTAGACCGTTAGATTAAATATTCAATGGAGATTGTTTATGTCAGTTTTGTAATTAGTCTCAAGATTAATGGTAATAAATAAATATGAGATGGGGTACAATGGTCATTTTAATTAAAAAACCCATTTAACTCCCATAATCCCCCCATTCACGCATATAACCTATCAATCCTTTCTCTCTCTGTCGATAACTCTCTCTCTCTCGATCTCTCGATGCATCCCTCTCTCTCTAGTTTGCAACCAGGAACTGCCGGACACCAAGAACCGCCGACAATCACTCGAACATGCGTCGTCTTCGTCGTTGAAAACCACCACCGCCGTCGTCCGCAACAAGTCGACCACATCTTACAGATCGCACCAGATCCGATCTAGGGTTCCGTCGCAACACGTCTTACGTCGCCACCACAACACATCTTAAACATCTTACAGATCGTAACACATCCTACGTCGTCCGTAACACGTCGCCGTCGCCTCCTCCAGATCTAAGGTTCCGCCGCCTCCTCTAGATCCGATTACCACCACATCGCCGCCGCTCCCGACGAACCCGAATCACTCATGTCCTTCTCGCCGAGTACCACTCTCCGTTTGGTAACTCCGACGATGAGCACTCGCCGTTTGGTAACTCCGATGATCCACTCGCCATTGGCCCCATCTCCATTTCTTTTTTTTATATACATTCTCGTATCTTTAATCTCTGTGTTTATGTGATTTTTTTGTTTTGTTTATTTGGTTTTTTTTTGTATATAGATTCTCGCATCTTTTTGTTTTGCATCTGTGGTTTTTTTATTGTTTAATGTTGAACAACATCATTGTAAATGAATAGCTACACATTTTTGTAGATTACACATACATTTCTCTTGTTTATTAATGAACTGTAATGATTTTAGGTGACTAGCTACATAATTGTTAGATTATGATTCACTAAAATAAGAAATATAGATTTTTAATTGTTATTTGTGGGGAACAAGCTTTAAATTCATTAATGAACAATCCTAGGATAATCAACTTTAAATAGTAATTATGGAAAAACTCGTATATCTTCATTCGTGTTCAGTATTGAATATTATAAATTCATATTGAACGTTGTATACTTTTTGGCTGTGTTCATTATTGAATATAGTAATAATGAAAAGTTCGTAAATATTATTGTGTGTATTCAACGGTGAACATAACATAAATGGTAAGAAAAACTAGTAAATTTTTTGTTGTGTACACCAATACACACCGTAAAATTAATAAAATAGTAGAAAATCATTTAATTTATTTTATTAATTTAAAATCCTGGAGAGAGAAAAATATGAGAGAGAACTAGAGAAATATCTATAGATTGGAAAGAGAAAAAAATTTATTAGAGATTAGAGAGAGAAAATATTTTGTGTTTACTATTTTACCCTTTTAAATTAAATAAAAATATAAATTATGAAATGTGAACCACAAGATCAAAAATCAATCAATGGCTGAAATTGTTTCTCGCACTTTTTACAAATAAAACACTTTTCGCATTAACCCTCCTATATATATATATAT
Organism: Drosophyllum lusitanicum; assembly: GCA_032274825.1. Lineage (NCBI taxonomy): Eukaryota > Viridiplantae > Streptophyta > Magnoliopsida > Caryophyllales > Drosophyllaceae > Drosophyllum > Drosophyllum lusitanicum. The sequence continues at coordinate 42,979 of JAUEJL010000010.1, read as the reverse complement.
GAAAGTGTGATGTTGTAAAAAATTGATGACGTGTAATTATGATATGGACAAATAGTATACTTTAATTGGTAGATAATGAGAGAAAATATAATATTATATTCAAATTCAATTTAATTGGTAGGGTTTGGATGTAAATTGTGAGAGGGTTGTATGAAATATGTGAGGGTTTTAAGAAAACTGTATATTAAAGTAATTAATTATAAGTTGTTTGAAAATTATGTTTAATAACTTGTGATATATTTTATTTAGAGAAAAAATAATTATATATTTGTGACTGTCTCATTTTTTATCTACGTTTTGATATAAATTTTATTGTAACATTACTTTTTTTATAATTAGTATATTTTAATTGTTTTACCCATCGAGAATAACGGGTAGGTAATTATTGGACACTTTATTTGTTTTTATATTCATTCCCTTTACATACTATTGTCTATACAATCACTTATTTCTTGGTGTTTCGATAAAAAGAATTAAAAATATACTATTTTTTTAAAATTTGTCGTATTACGATGAAATTTATATGTTGATAACCATTTAGTGAGTCTTTTAAAACCTTTGTTTAATGGCATAAAGTTGTTTACAAAACTATAACTCTACATAATTACTGGATAGTGAGTGAAATAACCATCATGTTAGTGAGTTTTATAACTAGACATATAATTTGAAATTTTATATAAAGATTTTAATTATCTAAGTTTTCTTATTTTTTAACTAATAACTTGGTACATAAAATTAAAGTTATTATTACATGGATATTTGAATTCAATGTTATCTTGTGTTTTTAATTATATTTAATTTAATTAAATAATAAATTGTACTTAAATAGTTTACGTATGTATAGATATAATCTATTTTATGTTAGGATCTTATTTTTATGTGATCTAATTAATGTATACTTATATTGATGTCATCATTATTTAATTTTTAATAAATTTAGTTTACAATTCCAAAGATCAAATATATAATTGGCTAATAAAAATATCTTCTAAGCATTTGTATTATAACATCAACAATAATATTATGGTTACGCTTTTACAATGTCGAGACAGAGCTCCATCACGATAAACACATTAATACTATACTAAAAAATTTTAGACGTATAATATAATTTTGTACTTTTTAAAAGTGTTTAGTTTCCGAAAGTGTATCGAAGTTGTCACTTTTTGCTATTGTGTATACCCAACATTTTCAAAACTACCATTTAGTGTATTCAACTTTCTAAAACTACGATTTTATATACTTGGTTACCTCTTCAACAGGTTATGATGACGTGGCACCAGTTTTGATGGCATGACATATGACTTGAGTGCTGACATGTAATTTCTTAATTTAAAAATAATTGAAAATATAATAATAATAATAATAATAATAATAATAATAATAATAATAAATAAATAAATAAATAACTTTTGCATACCATACCAACTGAAAGCTTCGACAGATTCAACTTCATACAAGGGATTCGACGTTCAAGCTTGAAAATTCGATGGATTCATGTTCCACATCACAAAATTTGGTTTGATTTTAGGTTTCTCACCTCCGGCCGACACAACCACCACCACCGACCGCACCTCCGATCTGGACATCATTTTGGGTACAAAAATGATCTGGACTACCATACCATCGATCTGGACATCATTTTGAAGGTCACCATCGACTGCACCACTATAATTGAAAGGGGTTTTTGGATTTCTAGGGTTTCCTCGAATGGGGCGACTACAATAGATCTGTAATTCCATCGGATTTTAGGGTTTCTTTATCTATGATTTCCAAGGGTTGTTTCAATTATTTGTGTTCATCAATTCATCTTTAGGGTTTCGATTCTTCATTTGGGGCGACTTCAATTCTATCGGTTGTATTACAATTACATACATTAGGGTTTTCGATTCTTGATTTGGGCCGATTTTTTTAATTCAAATAGGTTTGTGTTTTTCGAACAGAAACCCATGGATTCATCGAAGGCTTCATCTGTGGGGTTTTTCAATTTCTCTTTGTTGTGTTCATGCCCAGATCTATGTTCCTACGATTTCACAAGATTTGGGTTTTTGATTTAAATGTTTAATCACCTGTTGTTCTTGAATCGCCTTACGATTGCACAAGATTGTTGTGTTTTCATACGATTGCGTAAGATTTGGGTTCGATTTATGTCATGGGATGTTGATCATTCATATGTTCTTCCAGTTCTTCATTTTTAGATTTATTAGTTTATTCTTGATAACAATTACTGATGTGGAAGTGATTTAGTATTAAGATTAAACAAAAAAAATAAAAGATTACATGTTACCTGTTGTATAAGTAACATGATACATCATTTGATAGTTATAGAAAGTTCAGTACACTAAATGGTAGTTTTGAATGTTGGGTATACACAATAGTAAAAAGTGACAATTTCGATACACTTTTGGATATAAAAAGTATTAAATATAAAAGTTTTATTTATGTATTCGAGCACCGCACAGGTATAACACTAGTTAGTCTTTATCTAATTTGAGGTGTGAAGAAATTCTCTCACCACGTGATCGATTCCATATATAATGCTCAAGTTGATTCTTAACGTGATCGAGTAGACCACCGTGACTTTGGTCATGTTTGTTTAAATCATCATTTTATATCTTTAATTTTTTTCTTTTTATGTGACGTAGTAAGGGTTCAATATGATTATGTGTGATTACTGATAAAGAAAAAGACTAAAGTGACACAATGTAATGTCTATGATAAATATAGTTAAAATTAATAATTTTAAAGCATCGAACATGATTAGGTTGAAAGAAAGATTGATAAGATAATAATAAAATAGAGTAATGTTTGTATAAAAGTCTTATAAAAACAATGGATCTAACCAAACATCAGGATAATAAAAAGAAAGGCAAATTGTATAAAAATATAATGAATTTTGTCTAAGTTATCATTGTATACAATCAACTTTAAAAATTTAAAAATAATATAATTAACTTTTATAATCCTCTCATTGTATGCAAACAACTTTTTCACGTGTCTGTTGTTTAGTTACCATTGTATACAATGAACTTTGTAATAATTTTCATAGTATACAACAAATTGCATACAATGTGAGGATTATAAAAGTTGGTTTTATTATTTTTAAGAAAATAAATTTGATTTTATATAATGGTAACTAAGACAAAGTTCATTGTATTTTAATGCAATTTGTCCCAAAAATAACTATAAGTCCAACTATGTTAATCTAAAGGACCAATAATGTTACAAATCAAGAGCTATAGTGAATTGGTATGTAATTTACAATTTTAAAGGAACAAACATTCAGGCTTTGAAAAACCAAAGTAATATTTGTGTAGTATACTCTTATAAATCTTATTATTGTTGCTATTTCAAAACATAGAGCACCACACACGCATATAGGATCATCACAACAACCTTATACTGATCAACACTAGTTCACTACCATACGAAAAACAACCTTTATCACCACATCTTCACAAATTACTACCGCCGCACCATCAGATACTACAAACACCGACAAATAGCATCCACTAGCTAATAGTCCGAGAACAATTACAACCGTTGACCACTCATCACCATCGTTTACACCACTAATTAATCGAAACATGAAATCGATACACAAATGCCAAATGCATAACTAAGCTATAACACATACACTACAATGCCAATCGATACTACACACCCAATCGAAACCTCGAAACTCTGGTTTGTTTTGAGTTTAGATTTATACTCATCATCTTTTGTTTAAAGTTTTATATCATGATTTCAAAATTCCTAATTACAAATTACAAATTTGTTTTCAAAATTCCTTTCGATGAATCTGATTATGAAGACTCATTGAACCTATTTAGTTTTTCTTCATGAATTTTGATTTTAGGTTCAGAGTTTTATAAATTATTGAATTTTGCTTATTTGTTTTTCATGAATTCTGAATTTAGGTTTAGATTTTATATATTATTGAACATGTTTAGTTTTTTTCATGAACATGTTTTATAAATTTGTTTAGGTTTTTTTCATAAATATCTTATATAGACTATAGTTATATCTATTCATCTTATATCAATAAATGACTATTGTATGTTTCTTTTGATAAATTCTTCATTTTATAAATCTGATTTTAGCTTATATTAATGAGGACCATGAATTTGTTTTTGTATGTAAGTATGTTCCTATTAGATCTATCTTTGATGTCATTTTGTTTTGTTTATTTACATGTTACAGAATTAATCAATTGAAGTTGAAAAGTTCATTTGCCTTAAAAGTTCAATTATTCAAGCTTGTTGCATGATTGATTAATTACTTGATACAAGAATTAACATGTTTCCTATATCACAACCATCATGTGTCAAACTAGAAAATTTAAAAAAACAGACTAAGAACTTGTTAATCCATGTAGGTGTCCTTTTAGGTAGTTTATAATTTTTGTGTAACGCTTTGAACTTTTTAACTAAAAAACATGTTACATATTTGTTTTATACATTTATGTTATATATCTCGTTTGTGCGTAGTAAAATTCATATTGGGGGGGGGGGGCATTAGTAGCCCACTTCACCCGGGGCCCGAAAACTCATTGGACCGACCTTGAGGATGTATGTGTGTTTGTCGTTTTAAAACAACATCAACACTTAATTTAGTAGTTATAATTGACTTAATAATATTGATATTTGCATTTAAAAAGGGTATAAAGATAAACGCATATATATGGTGTGTATATACATACGTATATGAAAACTTTAGCTACAGTTGGTACACACCCATATACATACATACAATTTATATGCATGTGGCAGATGAAAGTGATTGGTAATTTGGTATTAAGTATCAACACCTTATTAGTTGGACTTATTGTACAAAATATTCCTATTTTGTATTGTATTGCATTGTATTGAAGAGGGATTTAAGACGTGTAGTTTATAACTTTGACGGTGAAAGTTGACCAAAGTGATCGGTCAAAATTGCTTAGTTGTTGGGAGAGCTAGCTAGCTAATAGCTATGAGTCATCGCCTTCCGGGTGAAGCAAAAGGTACGTACATCCATCGATCCTATATATATTTGTTGACTTTTGTTGGTGTCTTTTAATTAATTTGTAGCTAGTGTGTGAGGTTGACATCTCTTTTTTATTTTCTTTGCATATATATTTTAGAGTTGTGTTCAATAAATTTTATGTAAAAATTAGTTTTAAAATTTTAGTATTTAATTACAGGTGATTCGGTATACAATCACATGTAATTTGTAAATGTATCACATGTGAATTACGAAAATACCACTCCGCCAAAATTTTAAAATGCAATATGGACCATTGATGTCATTGATCTAAATGCTAAAATTAATCTCTTAAGATTACGAATTAAGTATAAACTATATTAAACATTCTTTATATATTTTAATCTGATTATATATGCGTTTTCCATCCATATATGTTACTGTCATTCTATATAAATTTGTTGACCGAACTACTTGAGCTATTGTCATAACTCATAAGAATTATGGTGAGATTATTATTAGTCAAATGTTGACTTTGTACCCAATTAAAGTACCTGATCGTAACTATTTCCGGCCTTTTTCTCAAAAGTCAAACTTCGGGAAAAATGTACATTAAAAATGATTTTGTTATAATATGCTAACTACTACATACTTTACAGTACGTTTACAAAAAGTATTTAAATTCGATTTCTCAAGCTCTAAGGCATATATGTCAAAGTTATTATTGCACGTACAATTTTCTCAAATTGAACACGTTTATATGTATTATCGATATATGTATTAATTACAAAACATTTGGTTTAGTATTTTAATCATATAAGTTTAAGAACTATAAACATTTACTATTTCACCTTAATCCATATTGCATATCAAACTAAATGATAAATATTGACTAAATTAAATAGAGTCAAGTTAGATAATTACATATCATTATAATATCAAAATTGTACAACGCTTAAACAACTCAATTACAAATTAATGAAATTCTAACTTTGACTATATTAATACATATCAAGTCAATTGAGAAAGTTTCATATTAAAATAATATTTATAAATATTAAATAGCTCATAAAATTAAAATAATTATCTACTACAGAACAAATATCCTTAAATACCGTTTATAATTTTGTTTAGAAAAATAATATATCTTTCTACTTCATCCTCCTACTCACCACGTATAAGATAACATGTGAAATCCACTAATTCTCTTTTCTCACATTCTCTCTTGATTTTGACACTTGTGTTAATATGAAATGCGGAAACGTATTTTGTAATAATCTCACTCTCTTGATTAACAACGATTACAAATCAAGGTTTATATACAGAAGAACGACATCAAAACTAAGCTAACAGAATAATAACAAACTGATGTCTAAACTATTGAGAAAATACAAAACTAGTCCCTGAACTCTTGTAATATTCCATAGTTAATCTTAGAAGTAGAAGGAAATAGTAGAAGAATATATCAAATCACTTCTCATTTGCTTATGGTTTCAAAACTATTTTTGATTAGTTGATGATAATAAAATAAAATTACGTAAAAAAGGTGAATAAGATCGTGATAGGGTGGCGTTGGTAGGATCCCGCACGGGCTGGTGGCCGCATATACACAAGCTTACAAAAAAAGGTCGGTCAAAATTAAAGCCGAAGTCAAAAGTAACCTAGCTAACAAAAGGGACTTCAAATTAATTGATCCATTTTAATATATATTTCGTTATAACTTTTGATAATATATAATATATTTCTAATCTCATGATACGAACTTTGTTTGATCGATATTAAGTAACTCTACTAATCATGTTTAACATGACTTTGTATCTTAATTAAAAACCTGGCTAACATGTATGATCACGTACTCCACTAAACATAATACGTACCCAAAAACAAAATACACTAACTCATATGTGAGGACGAAGTTTAAGATGGAAGGACTCCTTGAGGGAAGATTGGTGGGTACATGAAACAAGCAACCTTGACTTATTTACGAGTTTGGGTTTTCGAACGGTTATTAGAATTTCAAAACTTAAAAAGGCCGGAAGGATTTGTATGAAAAGGGTACTTGATCATATAGTACATCATGTCTCTGACGATCGAAGTTAATTAATATTGTACGTTGTAAAATGCTTTTTTTATGGGACTTGTTTCTCATATATATCTAGACAATTTATTTTAGTTGATGGATATGAAAAAAAGATCGAGACCACATCGATCACAAAATGAGATGAAACAAGTTCTAGCTAGACTAATGGCATCAAACTTGATCTCAAAATGAGATGAAACAAGTTCTAGCTAGACAAATGGCATCAAACTTGAGCACACTCGTACGTACGACTTATATGAATCCAGATCGATCTAACTAATGGTGAGAATCAAGGAGCCTTGCCCCTTTGTTAAGTTCTAAGGGTAGCTTTCCTAACCTATATGTATGAATGGTTAATTAGATTTTTTTTTTGAATGGCATGACTGGTTTAGATATTTGACCATCCTTTTGCTACAAACTAGTTAATACTGCTTTTTCCCTCCAAAACGAACAACTAACGTGTCTCAATAGTACATTATTTAGCACTATTGTTGGAGTGGTTATATATTACGTATTGATATTACTGCTTTACACTAGGGAGGTAAAAGGGTTGGGCTGGAGTAAACATTTCTAGGGCAGGCTCAAACATTTTAAAGATTAAAGAAGAACCCCTACCAAATTAAAGAAGAACCCCTACCAAATTAAAAAAACAAAACTAAAGTGTTTCAAGTAATAAGAGGTTCAACTTTCAAGTATTAGTGTTTAAATTATTCAAGTAAATAAACCAATTAACTAATAAATTAACTATAAATTGATTCAACTATTCAAGTAACAAGCTAATTACTAATAAACTAATTATCAAATGATTTAACTATTTAAGTAAACAAATCAATTTAACTAATAAACTACTTATCAAATGATTCAACTAATTATTAAGTATTCAAGTTATTCAAGTGAGTAATTATCAACTTTTCAAGTGATTCAAGTAAAGATTCAAGGATAAGGGAAAGTTTACACTGCTTGTTTGAACTTTAAAGCCTTGAAATTCGAAGGACTGTCACTAAGGCTGTCAATTCGGGTCGGGGTCGTGTCGTTCAGGTTCGGGTCAGTTTCGTATCGACCCAACTTCGACCCATTTATTTTCGTGTCATGTACGGGTCATGTCATCTTTTTTTCGTGTCGGGTTCGTGTTGACCCATTTAGGCCAAATGTCATCGACGAGAATTTTTCAGTTTCGATTATGGTTTTCGAGTACGATTTCTAAATATGGTGCTGTTTCAACTACGATTTTCTTTATCAATATTCAAATTCCATGTTTGTTTTCCAACTTTCGGTAAGAATTTCAAAAATGATTTTCGTTTATATTCTAATTTCAATAATCAATTTTTGTTTCAATTGTATTCGAACTTCAAATTCGGTATTTATTTCGGTTTGATTCAAGTTCTGATTTTACTTTTTTATTCGCTTATATAAATGAATATAATAAAAACTATGATGTATTACTATTATATCAAGTAACAATAAATAATTTCATTGAACAACCGAATAATTTAAAATTATTTATCATTAAATAGAATTATGAATCAATTCAAAATACTAAAGTATCACCTATCAAATACTCAAATGTAAAAGTACCAAAATCAATATTTAAAATAATAAATACCAAAATAACGTACTATTGTTTTAAGTTTTAACTATAAATCTTTTATTGTTTATTTTAAGTTTTTAACATTTAAGGGTTTTTTACTTTTGTTTGGCGGGTTTTATTGCCCTAAGATGTCACTCTCTTATTTGAATTCACAATCTTTTTTTCAAAATTTAAATTTCAAGTATTAAAGAAAAATTTAAAATGTTATAGTTTTACCCTTAAATGGGTCATACAGGTCATTTTCGGGTTGTCGGGTTGACCCTAACCTGACCCTTTTATTTTTGTGTCGATTTTGTGTCAACCCGCTTTTGACCCGTTTCGGGTTCGCGTCACTTTTTCCTGTCGGGTTCGGGTCGGGTTTCGTGTCGACCCAGAAATTGTCAACCTTAACCCTGCCCGAGCGGTATTGGGTACTCTTGTTGTTGTGGTGTTGTACTTCATATTTGGAACCTAGGACAAGTGATTTCTTTTCTCTTTAGTCAATATTTCATGAGTTCAAAGTTCAAACCGACTTGCAGTCAAGTATTCTCAAAAGTCGTATAAGCTAAAATGTCACTTATATTATTTTCTCTGCTCAGTTTATACATCATTTCTTTATGCTGATGAGTTGAATATGGTTGAATTTCACAAACGTTTTCTTTATCTTACACATTTTGTGTTCTTGAATTTTCTATTACTTTTCATTCTAGCTGATTTATGGTAAACATCAACAATCTCATTCATTTCAGATCAGGCAGCTCTTGAAGCGGAAGCTAAAGTTGCTCCACTTATAAACGAGAAGAAAAGATTATATAATGAATTATTGACTGCCAAAGGTAATTACGATTTTTTCAATTTGGGAATATCTCCTATTGTATGCATTCTCATGTACATCAACTTTGTCCACGATATGATACATATATTTATTAGTCTATCTGTCACTAGATTATCTCAATACTTGAGCTTTCACCATACTAAACTTACTTGAGTTGTCACATATTTTCCTAAATATCTTTTCATTTGAAGTTATTCCACTGTAGCATATTAAAAATGGCGGGAAAAGACTGGCAACTTGCCAAATAGTGGTCTAAATGGGTTTGGATTTATTCAACAGGGGTATAATAGTCATTTGGTAGCAAGTTTTACAGGTGGATTATTACATAAGCTCCAAGGGGGAAAGTGAGGAAATATATTGACGTGGAGTATTATTATTTTATTGGGCAACTTCATTCTGGTGCATAGTTGTAAATATTTTTTTTATCTGAAAGTTTGTTCCATAATTTCAGGAAACATAAAGGTCTTTTGTCGAACAAGACCACTTTTTGAGGATGAAGGGCCATCAGTTGTTGAGTTTCCTGATGATTTTACTATACGAGTCAATACTGGTGATGATACTGTATCCAACCCGAAGAAAGATTATGAATTTGACAGGGTTTATGGACCACATATTGGGCAAGGTATGCCACATTATCTCTTATGGGTTTTTAGTGATAACTTGTAGTTTTTTGCTGTTAAAATAACATATGACATCATTGGCGTGGCAGCTGAAGTTTTCACAGATGTTCAACCATTTGTTCAGTCAGCTTTGGATGGGCATAATGTATCAATATTTGCTTATGGCCAAACATGCTCAGGAAAGACACATACAATGGTCTGCTTTTTATTTCTCAACCTATGCATGTTTTTCCTCTTTATATTAAAAATCAAACATGGTTATGCATTGATATGGATGTAAAATTATGCAAGCCTTCACCATGAAAGTTAATATCAAATGTGTGGTAAACTAATTGTACATATCTTCTTTGAACTTAAAATTTATATTCGTGTTAAATGCTGGTTATCTTTTTTGATGTGATTTAACCCGTTGCAGGAAGGTTCTAGTCATGATCGTGGTTTATATGTCAGATGCTTTGAAGAGTTGTTTGATGTGTCCAACTCAGATACAACTTCGACTTCACGATATAATTTTTTTGTAACCATGGTTGACCTCTATAATGAGCAGGTTATATTTTAATAGCTACATCATTCAAGTATCCTCGTCAACACAAACCCAACCATTCCAATACATGAGTTTATACCAATTCGCTTATGACATATTTTTCCTGTTTTTTAGATGCATGATTTGCTTTCGGTGTCAGAGAGCAGTCTACCAAAGGTTCGGATGGGTTCACTAGATTCTTTTGTAGATCTTGTACAAGAAAAGGTTGACAATCCACTAGACTTTACCAGAGTCATTAAGAAGGCGCTTCTAAGTAGAAGCGGTGACAAGACCAAGATAAATGCTTCTCATCTGTATGTGCTCAATTTCTTGACTTTACATAATTTTTTTCTATCCTATGAGTTTTGAAGCTTTATAGACAGTTGAATACTTTTGTGTTATAGCAAGAAAATTTGCTCTACTGGATCATATAGTCAGGATATACTTAATCCAGTCAGGTGTTTTCTTCTTATGGCATGTATTTTTTATAGTTTATAAACGATGTTGCGTGAATTGAACCAAATGTTACTTGAAATTAGGATTTTGTTGGTATATAAGTTATATGTATTCTTGTCATTCTTGATTAGAAAAATTATTACTTCAAATTTTAGATCGAAAGTAGGTTTCTTGGGTCGGAGGGAATATTATTTCTTGAGAAGAATAATACTATGATACAGTCAGTATAATAAGCAGGCCAAAGTGTTTGGATCAGCCCATAAACACATATTTATGAGACTACTACGAAAAATGTTAATAGAAGATGAAAAAGTATATACATACTTCTTTAAAGTGAAACCCTCAAGTATGAAACACCATAATGAAGCTGTATATCAACCATCAAGTGGTAACCAAAAAGGAGATGTCATTCTATCTTGATACTTACTGACCTGTGCATACTCCCAACAAAAAAACAGGAAAAGGAAAAAAAAAGTTTTGTTTTGATCACACCAAAAGAATCCTATATGGAAGGCACTTGATTTACTATCTTGATCCTTAATGAAATATTAATAAACTTATCTTCTCTATTTTTTCTAGAAAAATAGAGGTAGAAATGTAAGACTATCGTTGACATCTTTTAACTGGTCGTTATTTATTAATGTAAAATAAATACATTGAATTGGAACTTAAAGGTCACAACCAGAACTTATGGCTGGTACATTTGCATCAAAGCAATGAGACACCATGATGGTAACAAACTAACAATAAGTATGCATGCATAGTAATTTTTACAAATAATGGAACCAATTCTTATGGGTACAAATTCTCTTAGATTCTACTTCTGAAAGAAGGTAATTCTTGGTTCTGCTACGCATGCCTCAGATGTGAATGTGTATTTTTGTGTGTGAATGTTAGGTATGTTTCTCTCTGTTGAATTTTGTGTTTGTTGAAGTTACATACTAAAAATGGAGTAAGATTTTGTTGCTTGAGATGTTGCTACTTATTTATATACTATGAGCTCCTTCACACATATACATTATAATGAAGATCCTCTGAATGAGGTTTTTTGGTTGTTTTCTTACCTTGTAGAATTATCATAAGACATAATCACTCTGTTTTGTGGCAACAAATATTGCTGTGTGTTAAAGCATTTGCATAATAGCTTGTGTAGAAATAGTTCTACTGTTTAACTTAAACTTATTCCCTCTTCCCTTTTTGTAATTCTTTGTAATGATTTCTATTAATTCATTTCAAAGAAAAAGAACGTAAAAAGTTGTTGCTATGCTGTTTTTCCACAGGATAATCACTCTACATATATATTATGACAATTTGATCAGTGGCGAAAATATATATAGCAAGCTTTCTCTTGTTGACTTGGCTGGAAGTGAAAGCCTAGGTCTGGAAGATAATAACGGGGAGCAGACAACAGATATGCTACATGTCATGAAATCACTTTCTGCGTATGTCACTTGTATCCTTTCTTTATGTTGATAAGTATAGCATCTGCATTTTTTTTATACATGGGTGTGAATCAATGTCTGTTATTCCACAATTTCCATAATCCGCAAACTCGTAACCAATAATCATGTGTTTGCTTGCTGGACAAATAAGAAAATAGATTATTAGCAGTTTGAGATATTGGTTATTTACTTCATTTACCTGTATGTCTTACTGTCTATCTATGAATGTAGGTTGGGAGATGTATTAGCTTCCTTGACATCAAAGAAGGAAGATCTTCCTCCTTATGGGAACTCTATGCTTACAAAAGCTCTCGCTGATTCACTAGGTACTCTTAATTTTTTCTTTTTTAGAGTCGTGGTATGTTGATTTTGTTTATCTACATCTATGCATATGTTGATTTTGTTTATCTGAATCTATGCATGTTGTTTTTTTGGACATGTTTCTTTAGGTTTCACTTGTTGACTACATCACTAATCTGGTCTATCTGTCATCCTAGGTGGAAGCTCAAAAACCTTGCTGATTGTAAACATATGTCCAGATGCTTCAAATATGTCCGAGACATTGTCATCTCTGAATTTCTCTGCTAGAGCAAGAAACACTGTACTGAGTCTTGGTAACCGTGATACCATTAAGAAGTGGAAAGATATTGTAAGTTGGTGAAATCTTTTGAAAAATATACATTTATGTGAGTCTAATTTGCATTCCATTGTGTAGGCAAATGATGCTCGCAAGGAATTTTATGAAAAAGAAAAAGAAACTCTTGATCTGAAGCAAGAGGTTGTGGGACTAAAACAAGCACTTAAAGTTGCAAATGATCAATGTGTGCTACTATTCAATGAAGTTCAGAAAGCCTGGAAAGTTTCTTTCACGCTGCAGTCAGATTTAAAGGTTTTTGAGTTTCACCTTTTTGGCTTTGTACAGTTTTAGGTGTATAATTTTAGATCTTCTAAAATAATGCGTAGTTTTTGAACAAAAAGATTCAAGGCGAAGGTCTTCCTGGAAGCAGTCCTTCTACCCCATGTAGATGTATGACTGTTTACATCTCACCTCCTCCATAGCCCGCCCAAGTGGGATTGGGTATTGTTATGGTTTGGTACATTTTTTAGTGCATATCTATGATTATACTTCCAAATTGTAATATTTTGTAAATAAATTGAGTTGAATCGACACGGTTAATTAGCGGTCTGGTTCTTTTTTTTAAAACTGTGATAGCGGAACAATCTCTCAATGAGACAACGACAATGCTTTGGTACAGGCAGAGAACATTATGCTTGCTGAAAAGCTTAAGTTAGAGAAGGATCAGAACAATGATGTGAGGAATCAAGTTGCTCCACTATTGCAGCAAGTGCAGGACCAGAAGTTGCAGTTACTACAACGTGATTCAACAATCGAGTCTTTACAGGTTGATCATCTGCTTTCTAGTTCCTAATGAGTTTGATCCCTAACAAAAAAAAAACAAATTGTTGGTGCTGTTATGTATCCATTAAGATTCTTACATTTGTCACATTACCATAAGTTCATCCTTCCTCTCTGTTTTGCACAGAAGTTGTGCTTATTGTCTAATGATTTCTTTAAAGGATTTGACCTTTTTTATTCAATGATGAAGGAAATGGTTGGCCTATTTTTGAGAGGTTGGATGTCTCTCACAAAACCCTAGAAATGTGCTAATAGACTTTACAAATACTTTTTCTGCCTCCCGATTTATTTGGCACACTAATTAATTTTGTAGAGTATATTCTTTACACCAAGTTATTTTAATTCCAATGTGTGCATCAAATCTTTATTTCGCGTCTTTCAAGTAGGTAATATAGATTTACTCACTAAAATGTTCTGATTAAATAATAATATATAAACTTTAAATTTATATATACTTAATTTTAAAAAAACTAATAAACTAATTAATAACAGTCATAAATAGATAGTAAAAAAGCTTGTAAAAGAACATGTTCAAGATGGTACTCGTTATAAAGGTTTCAACGAGGTGGTTTTAACAATATATTATTTTATAAATTAACTTACTGTTTATGTTAGATGTGTAATAAATATGGGACTTGAGAAAATCTGGTTTGATGAATAGTATTACACCTAAAATTACCCAATTTTGGTGTTTTGGTGCATACATTTGGAGATGGTCTAAGTTAATCCTCTATATATAAGAAAACAAACCCCTATCTTGATGTTAGACGATAAATATTAAATAGCTATGAAGCCCATGCATGACTCTAACATATTTACTATATTTGATGGTTGTATCCAGTTAATTATTTCATCATTGGTTCTCATCTATAGTCGAAATCCTCTGTATTCGTTATATATTTCAAAACATTTGAAACTAGCTTTTCTGCAACATCACATCAATTCTTTTTGTAAATTGATGTTATAAGAGCCATTCCCTTGTTTTTGGTTAATTGCAAACAAGGTCATAAGTCTAGAAACTTGTGGCTGACTGGCTGTAGGTTTAGTGAAAAAGGAGCTTTTTCTTTAATACGATAAAGTAGTCTAATGATCAATAAGACTACAGCTGTAATACGTTGTATAAAGTAGCCATCCATCTTATGAAATTTGAACTTGGATGATGTTAATATGACTTATGAGGCTTTCTGCTATGGTATGATACAGGCAAAACTGAAAAGCATTGAGACACAGCTAAATGCTGCACTTCAGTCCAGTGAGAATAAGTCAAAAATCAGCTCAGACTCAACAGGAGAAAGCGTAGAGTCTGCTGCTGTTACCAAGAAACTTGAAGAAGAACTCCAGAAACGTGATGCCCTGATCGAGGTATGCTATATTTTTGTGGTCAATCGAACACAAAAAATAACATATAGGAATACCGAATACATGACTTCAAAGATCAAGAATGAATTATTGTTGGTCAGAAAGGGACATTCAAAATCACATATGCACAGAACCAATAGGAATAATTGTGTTTGTTCTCCATTCTTTGAGAAATAAAGAATATTATGATACTATCTTCTAAAAAGATGAGATAAATTGCTCTTAAGCTTTTTACCTCTACTTAAGTCACATACTATCTCTGCTTTCCCCCGACTTTCTCATTTAGCATTCTTATCTTTCACATAAACAGAAATCCATAATTCACCACAGGGGCATGTTTGTTAGACCCTATTTTTGTTCATATTGTACTATTCTTATTAGTATTGTACATGCCAACGTGCGTGTTTTTTATTTTATTTTATAGATTAGGATTAGTATTAGTATCCTAATTAGGTTAGGATCTGCAGTTAGGGACTTATGTAAAAAGGGTTTAGGACTTAGGAGAATGTAATATTATGCTGAATTTGAGAATTGAATGCAATATTTTAATTGAGCATCGACTGGGAGAGATAGTGCCTCTCAGAAACTGCTGATTTTGTGTGCTTTTCATTTAGGAGTTTCAGTAATAATCATCTCAGGTCTTATTATAGTTCTTATTCGTTTGTGGTCAAACACTTTTTCAGAGATTGCATGAAGAAAATGAGAAGCTTTTTGAGCGATTGACAGAAAAGGCATCTTCACTTGGAAATCAACAGGTTTTTTAACTTCATGACAGAAGTTTTCTCACAAATAACTATTTTGAAATTCCTATGTTCTCAAGTCTCCTGCTATTTCTTGTTTCCTTTGCACAGACATTAGGAGCACCACCCAAAAGTCTAAATCAGTCCCCTGACCTTGGAAGGTGAAATCATTATATTAGTTTGATATAAGCTTTAACATATTTTGTTTTGATAATTAATCTGAACACCAATTGCTTTATCTGTTTAACAGGCATGACAATAATAATAAAGAACGTGCAATGGATGTTGTACCTTTCTCCACAGAAAAAAAGACTGATGGTACTGTTGCTTTAGTCAAGACAGGTCAAGACAAGATAAAGTCAACCCCGGCAGGGGAGTATCTTACATCTGCTCTGAATGACTTTGACCTTGAACAATATGATGGTCTGGCAGCAATTTCTGATGGAGCTAACAAGCTACTAATGCTGGTACAGTTGGTGTTACTTTCTGAAATTTAAAATCATTTTCAAATATCTTTTTATTTAAGTTTGAATTTGCTGCATTAATTAATTTTTTATGTGAACTTGATTTGAATGTTACAGGTTTTGGCTGCTGTTATCAAAGCAGGTGCTTCTCGAGAACATGAAATACTTGCTGAAATAAGAGATGCTGTTTTTTCATTTATACGTAAAATGGAGCCACATAGAGTGATGGACACCATGCTTGTTTCCCGAGTCAGAATTTTGTATATAAGATCATTGCTGGCCAGGTCACCTGAGCTGCAATCTATCAAGGTGACATAAGTCATTTATTTATATCCTTGCCTGCTAAAGGTGGCAACATGGGCGGGCTGGTTAGGTTGGGTAACGGGTCAGAAGAAAATGGTTAGTTTCTCGAAACATTTTTTTGTCCATAGTTTGTAAATTCCAATATTTTTCCTACTTAGCTAACTATTTTTTTTTACTTTACCAATTTGATCCGTTGGAAATAATAAGAGATAACCCCTACTGAGTACTGACCCGTTGATAGATAAGTGGGTTGAAATTGTCACCTCTATATGCTTTCTGTTAGATTGTGGAAGTAATGTCTGATGTTCTTGTAGGTTCCTGCGGTTGAGAGATTTCTGGAGAAGCCTGCAACAGGACACAGCAGAAGCTCGAGCAGAAGTAGCAGCCCTGGAAGATCTCCTGGTCGTTATGATCCCACCATTAAAAATGCTCTAATAATTGATGGCCAGATGCAAGGTTTCAGAGTAAATCTAAAGCCAGAAAAGAAGTCCAAATTATCATCTGTTGTTCTGAAGATACGTGGAATTGATCAGGTATGTGTGCTAGTAAATATATAATTTCTCCTCTGGCTTTCTCAATGCAATAATTACATTTTCAAACTTTTTTTCACCCGCAAATAGAACCTAATCTTTATGACAGAAATGTAATACCTCAAAATTTATGGAGAATGAAAAGACATCATTTTGTTTTAAAATTAGGCCATATTGCATTTTATTATTAAAAAAGAAAAGAAAGAAACATCTGAGCGAGGAATATTTTATCAAAACTGAAATGTACAGGAATCATGGAGGCAGCACGTTACAGGTGCTAAGCTAAGGGAAATAACTGAGGATGCGAAAGCATTTGCAACGGGGAATAAGGCTCTTGCTGCCCTTTTTGTTCATACTCCAGCTGGAGAACTACAACGTCAAATCAGATCATGGCTTGCAATGAACTTTGACTTTCTTTCTGTCAGTGGCTTGGATACTGCAGGTGGTGTCACGGGTCAATTGGAGCTTCTTTCTACTGCAATAATGGATGGTTGGATGGCTGGCCTTGGTGCTGCAACTCCTCCCCTTACTGATGCTCTTGGGCAACTGTTAGCAGAGTATGCAAAGCGGGTTTATAATTCTCAACTTCAGCACCTCAAGGTAACACTAGAATGATATTTCCTTTTATTTCTTTTATATATATATATATATATATATATATAGACATACATACATACATATACATATAGTTCTGTATTTCCCACCTTTCATGAAATTGTTGCTTAATCTGAAATTTTCTAGAGGTGGCAAATTGACCTGGAGGCTTGAACACTTCCAAAAATTTTAAAATCTTTTGTATATTTGCGTTTATCATGGTTACAGTTATATTATTTCAGTAGTGATCTAAATCATCTGATTAACAAACTGGCCCTTTGTCTGGCGGTATCTACCAAAATGTTGTGGGTTCAATTCTCAACAGAGACAAGTGTCAAGTGTGTGTATATGCTTTCTAACAAAAGATACAATCCTTTTCTTTTTCTTTTTATTTGAGGAAGATTTGGGAGGTTTTATGGATTAAAGTTACTAATTATGCAAAAGTTTGACACGTTTCCTTTAAAGCTATTTTATTTTTCTGGTTTTACTCGTTTGACCGGTTAGAGATAAAAACATAACATGTATAAATGGGTTCAAATTGCCCTGTCATCAAAGGTCTCTGTCTAAAAGATGGATATTAAGATACCTAAATATCAGGTTCATATTCGCACAATGATTAAGCGACTTGAAATAAAAAAAAAAGCTTTTCTTGTCACCAATGGCTGTCTTTCTCCACAGTACCTTCTTTTTTCATTAGGAATCTAGGTCAAGGACTTGAGCCCTCTCAGTTGTCTTGAGAGGTCATTGATGTCTACAGATTGGTGATGTATTTGAAAGCTGAACAATTCTTTGGAGGTTGCAAAATAGGTGTGATACGTAGCATTCTAACTAGAAAGGGTGGAAGGAGGGTGTACTCCAAGTCAAGTCTATGAGGGGCTGTCTAATAGGGAAGCCCCGCTTTTAGGGAAATGCTCTTGGTCGTTGGGCTATGGATTAGAACATGTTTAGTTCAGAACGGATAACTTTTAGGTATTAGTTGAAACTGTTCATGTTGTGTTGATCCAAAACACTTTTTATTCAAATAATTTAAATTCTTTTATAAATAATTAATGTGGCAAATACGATTACTATAATTGTTTTCTTCCCATAGTAATGCAACTTTAAGTATATAATTCAGGAGGCTTTAAGCAATAAAATACACTTGGGTTTCTTTCATCCCAATTCAACCTGTTCCTTTAAATTTTTTATTTTTTATTTTACCTGTTCCACATGTTTGAGACAAAATATAACCTGAATCAAACTGTTTATAAGTAAATGGGACGAAATTGCCATAACTACAGTTCTTATATTGATATCATCTAAGCTTACATATGTGTGTTACCAGGATATTGCTGGTACATTAGCAATGGAGGCAGCAGAAGACTCATCACAAGTTGCAAAACTGCGTTCAGCTCTCGAGTCTGTTGATCACAAGAGAAGAAAGGTAGCCTATAAGCTTGACTAATGTCTGTGATCTCTTTTTAAGCCTTCAATCCCGCCGCTTTTCTATGCCAATAAATCATCATTTTTAATATTATTTTCTTTAATTCGTTTACCTGTTGAGTTAGTATTAGAGGTACTTGAAACGTGGTACACCAAGTAACAGTTATAGCATCTTTTGCTAAGCAAGTTTTATAAATCATGATCAGATTCTGCAGCAGATGAAAGGTGATAATGCATTATTAACTTTAGAAGATGGTGGTTCCCCTATCCGGAATCCTTCTTCTGCTGCTGAGGATGCTCGACTTGCATCTTTAATAGCTCTTGATGGCATTCTGAAACAAATCAAGGTTCGTATTTCTACAGAGAAATTGTATTTTGCTTCGTTAAACAACTTGATTGTAACCTTAAGAAAATAAATCTTTAAATTAACTCGAATTGACAGGAAATAATGAGGCAATCTTCGGTAAATATAATGAGCAGAAGTAAGAAGAAAGCATTAGCTACATCATTAGATGATCTTTCTGGACAAATGTCTTCCTTGCTTGAGATTGACCACCCATGTGCACAGAGGAACATTGCAGATGCACGCCGTTTTGTAGAGGTACGATATCGTGTACAGGTGGTAAAATTGGCTGGCTAGGCTGGTAGATTAGGTGATCACCACAGTCTAATTTTTTGTAGCTGTTGAAACGGGCTGGGTTGACCTAAAACAATTGTCCAAGTTTTTGTATACAATACCAAAAGTATTCTATTTCAATTTTTTATTTATTTGATAAACTGTTTGGAATGAATTATTTGCAGTCCATTGTTGAAGAAGATGACAAGCCCCAAGGGACAGCGGGGGCTGCTTCAGATGAACTTACAAGTGCTGAAACTGACGTGGCACAATGGAACGTCCTGCAATTCAATACAGGCTCAACAACCCCTTTCATCATTAAATGTGGAGCAAATTCCCATTCTGAACTCGTCATCAAAGCAGATGATCGGGTACAAGAACCAAAAGGTGGCGAGATTGTTCGGGTAGTCCCTAGACCTACGGTTCTAGAGAACATGAACTTGGAGGAGATAAAAGAGGTGTTTAGTAAACTCCCAGAGGCATTGAGCTTACTTGCTCTGGCTAGAACCGCAGATGGAACCAGGGCTAGATATTCCAGATTATACAGGACCCTAGCCATGAAGGTTCCGGCACTCAGGGACCTAGTTGGCGAGCTTGAGAAAGGTGGTGGGCTTAAAGATGTCAAGTGATGAAAGGTAGAAAATGATGAATCTGTGTGAGAATTTCGCCCTTCACTATTATTTCTGTGCCTATGTTTATATATCATTTTATTTATATGTATGTGTGGCATATCGGCTGTAATTCACAGCTTCGGTCTTTACTTTCATTTGGTAAAATATCTCTCTACCCCCTCTATTTAATTCTAGTCAAGATGCCTGCCAACTACAAGGTTTTGCTTTGACATTCATGATGAAAAAAGAAACTTCCGCCTTATTATAATTAAAGTTAAAATTAAAAATTTCAAGTCATTTATAGCAGCCTAAAAGACCAAAATTTAATGTGTAGTTATATAAACATGCGTAAATTGGTCATCAAAAACACTACCGTAGGTGTTAAGCTGCACAAATCATTTAACTTATAATTTAATACTGATAACATAAGCTAATTCAAACATTTATTTGGAATCTACATTTTTTAGAGCATCATATAACTCACGAGTGCTCGCATTTGGGCACATCTTGTGCCATCTTCATAGCCACAACGTGTGCATGCCGATCGTGATGCCACTACGACTCCCTCATGGCTCTGCCATCTTAATCTTCTTGTGCACATGACGCCCATCACAAGGATTTTGCATGTTTTTTTTTAATTTTTTGATATGCTCTTTCAAATAGATCACAGATCTTCATCGAGTAGGCGGTTCGCACGTTCTTTCTCTCACCCAGCTCAATTCCATGTGTCAATCAATGAGACCTACACACAAGATGAGACTTTACCACCAAACAACGCTGCTCCTTCCCCATATGGAATTCGGAGGGCTTTCGTCTCGGTAGGTTTTGTCATACTTTGCGCGATGTCACCTAGATATACAAGTGTTAAACTAATCCCTTGGTTTTGGGAGCACACAATCGAGTAACTTTTTACACATACATGCACTTGCAACCCCAATAATTCATCCAATACCACTTCAACCAATTGTGGTATGTACGTCAACAACAAGTGTTGGTCCAACAATTTCAACAACTACAACAATACATACTACAACCACCACCGCAACAAAAGCTAACATGCACTTGACCTTGAACTTGGGCCCGAGCCTTCTTGTCAAAGAGAAGGCAAAAACACCGCAACTATTTCGGGCAAGAAAACATCTTGGATTGAACTTGAAGTAAAAATGTCCGACCGAGTGAACGAAAATAGTGGGAAGTCTCTAACGGTGATTGATCTCGGAGTTGAGTTAAGAGCAATGCAATAATGTCATAAGAAAGACCGTCAACTTATCGAAATGACGAAGCATGTCTACTTATTCAAATATTGAATCACACAGGCTTATGAATAAGCTAAATGAGTTTTTTTTTACTACTCAAGAGGACGTGGTATGGTAGAAAGACCACCAGCTTAATGACGAAGCACACCATTTGAGAAAAAATATAAACCTAATTTTTCCTTAAAAAAGTTGATGTAATGTTTCAGAATTAAAATATTTTTTATATATTTAATCTAACTTTTATATACTCTAACCTACAAAAGCCAAAAAAACAAGGGAAATCCCAGAACACCCCTGAATCTGTGAATTCCAGTTGACACCCTAAACCTCCATGACTGCAACTATCTGATGCCACTTGATATCCTTCAAGAATCAGGCAATGGCTTCCTTAAGTTGTACCAACTTCACACTGCTCACAGCAGCTGCAATTCTTCTTCAGATCACCGGTCTCTCCCTCTTCGTCTTTGGATTCTTTCCCATTAAACCAGCTCTCTCCGGTGTCAGGTATAATTTCATTTTCATGACTTCCAAAGCATCAATGTTACGATTTTGATCGACTAATCTCTGAAATAGTGGACTAGAAAGCTTTCGGCCTCCCTCATGTGATTCAATCGAGGATCAAAATCACACAACTCTGCATCCTGCTCAACTCAAATCATTATACCAGGTAACTCACTTAACACTCATAGTATGACAAGTATCCCTGTGCTTCGTATTTTATTACGCTAAAATCAGCCTTCGTTCACAAAAATAAATAAATAAAATAATAATAATAATCTGCCTTCGTTATTTGTTAATTGGGTTTCCTTTGCTTAACTCGAGGTAAAATGGTTGGTATATTTTGCTGAGTAATGCTATTTCTTCATAAAAACCATCCTAATTAACTAACAAATCAAACACTTACTAAAGTCAAAATCATTTGCTTTCTTGCCAAAGCGTCCATTGGGAGAATTTGATTTTTCGGAGGAATTTAGGAGGATATATAATTGTTCTCTTAATTTACTGTATATATAATATCTAGCAATCTGTTATGGCTTTATTAGTGTAACCATGCACAAACTGACAAACCAGTATTGTTTAGGCCTCACAGAACTTTAAAAGAAAAGGTTTAAGTTCTTGAGAAATGGTACCAAAAGTAGGTCATTTAATTCGAAACCATGAAGATGGAAAGCAATAAGGATGTTGCCTTGTCTAAGCAATTCTGCTAGGCAGGTGACCTTAACTATTACAGAAGATGTTCGAACTAATCTCAGCTTTGTTAAGGGGGAAATTACCACAAATTTATATACAGAGTATCATAGTATGCATTAATGTAGTGGTATTTATATTCTCTTTATATCTAAGTAAGTAAATTGCTAGCCATCCTTAGATTCAAGGTGTTCCATGCTCATGTGTAATGGGACCAATCTTTAACTTCATCACTGAATTATTTTTCATAAAATTCAATGAAAATGCTAACTACATTTCATCATAAAAGCTCCATAATTGAATACCTTTACTTATTCAATAATACTCTTGTATAGGCATCACAATTTGTTCTTGTATATAAACTGATTAGACCGAGTAAACTTCCATAATGCAGGAGCTTTCTGAGGTCCCACCTTCATATGATCGACTGATACTAATGGTATGGAGCAATGCTATGTAATTTTCCAAAATAGTACATGCATAATCTCAAAGAAAATACTTTTGGTCCCTTGCTTATCTAGAGAAAGGATAAATTCACTGTGCCACTATTAGGTTATTGATGGTCTTCCAGCAGAGTTTGTTCTTGGAAGGAATGGTCAACCTCCACCAAAGAGTTTAAAGGATGCAATGCCATTCACCCAGTCTTTGTTGGCTGATAGAATGGCATTGGGTTACCATGCAAAGGCTGCACCTCCAACCGTTACTCTGCCACGCTTGAAGGTACTAATAATCATCTTTCTTCTTGAATATGCTATTCTATTCCACCACCTGTTGACCATATACAACAGGCCATGACTAGTGGGTCAGTTGCGGGATTCTTGGATGTTTTGTTCAATTTCAACACTCAGGCTCTTTTGGAAGACAATATTATAGGTGGTTAACCAAATTCTTTTGGAATTTCTAGATCATGTACAAGTTTCCCTTTATGAGTTGATCTGCCTGATGCTTTACTTAATAACTTGTTGCAGGTCAATTTTTTAAAATAGGCTGGAAAATGGTTATGCTTGGTGATGAAACATGGCTTAAGTTGTTTCCAGGATTATTTGCAAGGCATGATGGAGTTAGTAGTTTCTTTGTAAGTCTTCTGCACTCGGTGATTTCTTTTACTTGATTTTCTTGCTGCTCAAACATTCATTAAGCAACTTACAAACAGGAAGCTCTGGAACAGTACTTCACATCTGTTCCATGCATATCTTACTCTCAGATCACACCAAGTAGTCATAAGTAAATCCACAGCCCGTAATAATCTTTTTTTTTTCATACTAGATTCGTTAAATAAATGTGCCTATGAATTAGATTTCCTTGTCCTATAAACTATCATTAATCGGAAATAACGCAATCAGTACTTAAAGCTGTGATTCATGTTCCTCTTAAAAACAATGCAGAAAAGAAAAGGAGCAAAAAGAAAAATTGTAAAAGAACATAGATATGTGGTTTCCCTCTACACGTTTAGTTGCTTTGTTTCTTTAATGTCTGCATGCACTGATGTAGAAAAAAAAATACACAAACCCATTAAGAATTGAAGTTCTAGTGTTCTACACTTCTGCATACATTGGAAATTTGAAGCTATGCAAGACAACCAATAATATTCATCTTGTTGGGCGACACTTTTTGGCATTGTTGTTTATCATCTACTTTAGAGACATTTGTTCATGATTAGGACTATGCCATGATGTGTTGTAACATGATATCACAAAGTTAATGCGAATTCTAATTTACTAATGTTCCACAAACTCCATAGGTTCCATCCTCATGTCACCCAAAGCCAGTATGACATGTTCATGTGACATGAGTCATAATCCATTACCTAATATAAACTACTAGTCAAGGTTGAGATGATTGACATATTCTGTGTCAAAATGTTCTATCCATGTTTTCTTGTCCCATTCCCATAATTACAGTTTGTTTGTTAGTATGATTAAAAATTGTATGAAACTAATGTAATTGATATTTGATACACATAATAAACATGTGACTGATAAATGTTTTTCGTGAAGTATGTGACTGAAGCAACCACAGAAGCTCAGTGACTGCTTAATCTATTTTGCCTGAGTAAATGTTGTTAAAGATATGTACAGCCGACAGCGATGCCGCATTGAGGATGAAAACATTTGATAACGAGCCACATAGTTTTCATTATTTTTTAGAGCTATATAATGTTGATTGTTGACATTAGACAATTTCTGATAGAGATTTATAAATTCAAAGAAGAGAAAGAACAGAATTTAATGGATGAAAGCTTTTCTTCTCATTAATGGAAGCGTAAACAAAAAGATAAATCAGAAAGGAATAACAAATTCCCTCTGCCCAAGCCTACAACGGCCGAATCTACTAGAGATATAAAAAACATACCCACCTCATGCTCTCTTCCTCCCTTTAGATAACAAAATTAAATAACTACTTCTAGCATTAGCACCCTACACATATCCCTTACTCTTTCTGGAATAAACCTTCAGTGAGATGGGCTCATTATTGGGCTCGGTACTGGATTGATTAGTGGACTGAAGTGTAGTACTAGGCTGATTGCTATCAATTTCCCAATGTGGTGGGGGCAAGGAGAAATACATAATTTGTAGGTTTTAGACAAGACAACTAAACTCAGTATGTGAAGTGCAACTTTAGCAGGGTGAAAATGCAGTACTCATGTTCAGACAGGAACTGATTGGGAGGACTTCTAGTATCTGTCATGAATTTTATGTATAAATATAAATGCTGGTGAGGATGCTAGCCATGGGAATAGATAATTACGTGTGGGTGAATTGATGAGAAAAAGGTGTAATCTTTGTTGTAGAAATGTGAATTCTTAGGTGGATATATTGCAACATAACGAGGGATAGGATTATAAATGTTGCTATATGGGAGAGAAGGAACTAGTTCAAGACATCACATCACCTTTCTATTAATTCTATTGGGTTTCATTTCTCGCCTACCCTAACTAGTTTATGTACTTATAGTCTTGTTCTACATAAAATAACATAATCTTTCTTGGCATTTTAGTTTTCAAACAATTATCTTTATGGTCAATTGGCCATATATTGATTCTTTTCATTTTTTGTTTGCTCTTGCTTTTTAGTTGCCTAGATTCCCAAGAACTTAATGGATTTCTGTTATAATGCATATATAGTTCATAAACTTGCCTTTAATCGAAATCTATTTAATTGTTCTTGACATAGGTAAAAGATACCGTGCAAGTGGATCACAATGTTTCTCGGCATCTAAGTTATGAACTTTACAAGAATGACTGGAATCTTCTGGTAAATTAATCTTTTTTTAGACCTAATTATAATTCTAAGGCTTCTATGGTAGCATTAATCCATGATCACTATGTTAGAGCTGTTGTTGGTTATTCATTAGTTACCTAACTACACAGTTACACCTATAAGTCTATAACTTTTGCCTTTTTTGTTATTTTCCAACCTTACTGCACGTTATGGCATCCATTATAATTTTGAAGGAGACAAATGTAGATCTGAATTTTCTGCCTATTTGTCTTTTTTCTTTGAGCTTATCGTTACAATGCTTATTTCTGTTCCAGTTCTCTGCATCCTTGTATGCCTTATTAGTATTTTTGTACAGTTGTACTACTCTAAGCTTTTGAGCCTTGTGTAGAAATTTTTATAGGGCAGAATATACACTGCATTGGAAAGCTTTTATCTGCTTACAGCCCTAATTATCTCACTTATATTATTTTACAAGTAGTTATGAAAACACAAATTTAGGAACTAATTAAGGAACCTAAGTACCATAATATAGATACAGCTTCAAAATTCAAATTGCTCCTTATGCATAGGTTTGGTTTCTCAGCACGTCTTGCTAGATACATTTTGTAGCTTTAGAATATATAGCTTAATTACATTCTCTTAGCTTATTCATCTTAGCCCACATGTTTCTGTCTATATTACATGCACATATATTTTTATAAATTCATAAAGTACCTTCCTTGACTCACATTTAAAAACTTAATTGAATTATTGATTACAGCCTGACAACTTTAGAATTTGGTGCCATTTAATTTCAGATTCTTCATTATCTTGGTTTGGACCATGTTGGGCATCTTGGTGGGCGCGGTAGGTAGGTACGTTAACTTTACCCAACTCACTGGTATCAGAGGAGACTTCATTGTTGCTGCTGATTCTCTGTTTCAGTATCTTGATGGGACCAAAACTCCAGGAAATGGATGAAGTAATAAAAATGATTCACTTAAATAACATCCAGTCTCAAGAAAGTGATCATGGAAAAACTCTCTTGGTTTGTGCCTCACTCATTGTTACATGTATTCTTATGTATATTCTGCTCAATCCTTTCAACAATCTTTGTTTGTGTGTATATTGGTCTATCAATTTATTTTTTTCTTGAATTGAATTCCATATTTAAATATAAAAATCTATTACTTAACTTCATTTTCATCTATAGGTGGTAGTTAGTGACCATGGTATGCAAGAAAATGGTAATCACGGGGGATCTTCATTTGAAGAAACAGATTCATTGGCACTTTTTATTGGCCCAGAAAGTAGTCGCGTGTCAGCCACAGATGATACTATTAATCAGGTATCTGTTTACATTTCACTCTTAAAAGTTCTGAATTGTTGTTATATTAAGCCACCAAGATTTGGTAATTATCCCCAAGCCCGATGCATAAACACAATCTCGTTGCAGCCTACTATCAAACCCATACCCATAGTGACTGCATACCAAACACCACATAATTCTCTTATGTAGCCTCTTTGTGGTACAAGTATAACACCTTAAAGATTCTTTTCTTATATTCTTCCTCTTAATTTGTTGGTTCAGGTTGACATTGCTCCAAC
This sequence comes from Drosophyllum lusitanicum, assembly GCA_032274825.1. Taxonomy (NCBI): domain Eukaryota; kingdom Viridiplantae; phylum Streptophyta; class Magnoliopsida; order Caryophyllales; family Drosophyllaceae; genus Drosophyllum; species Drosophyllum lusitanicum. The sequence goes on along the minus strand of JAUEJL010000010.1, from coordinate 15,183 downwards.
ATTGGCTCTCCTATTTGGTGTACCTATTCCAAAAAATAATGCTGGCTATCTGATTACTGACCTATTTCATCCAATACAAGGTTTGACCTTTTACTTGAGTTATTTGAAAGTGTTTAGTCATACTTAAGTATATGTATGTGTATACACACACACATATAAAAAATGACAGGTATAGTGATAGGAGTCTTAAGTTCTAAGATATAGTTATGGGCTTTAGACATAGAGGAACCCTGTACAAAAGTTAATGAAAAATGATATATCTTCCTACTATTTCTTCCTACTTCATCCTCCTACTCACCACAAGATGACATGTGGAATCCACTAATTCTCTTTCCTCACCTCCTTCATTGATTTTGTCACTTTTGTTGATCTTGTGAGTAGGAGGAAATGGTAGGAGGATATATCACCTCTCAAAATTAATTGCTATTGCATGTTATGTTCTTTTATCTTGAATTTGTAACTGATTCTGTTCTGATTATGACAGATGACCAGCTATTAAGGGCAATGGAACTTAATTCGTGGCAGTTGCTAAGGTTACTTAAAGCCCAATCAACTGATCCTACTTGTGGTAGTTTATCATGTCACGCTGTTAGGAAGGATCGCACATCTGCAATCAGTGGATATGAAGGAAGTTTGGAGGACATATCTTGTTGTTTATATCTTGATGCTGCTGCTCTCCATAGGTCTTGGAAATCTAAGAATGTTTTAAGGTGGGTTATTCGTATAATCAACATGTTCTACACATTTGAAACATATAATTGCACATATCTACGAGTAATTATTTCATGATGATGATAAATCTGAGCACCATCTTCATTAATTCTGCACATAGGTCTGCTAGCAATGATGACTTTAAGACCACTGTCTTGGCATACAATGAGTTTCTAAAAACAGCAAGCAAGCACTTGTCACACAGAGCAACAGATGTAAGCATTTCATGTTACAACAGATTCAGGTTTTTGTATGGAATGGATGGAGAGAGGGGTTGAGTCAGATTGGTGTTTGGATATGTGCTTTAATATGACATTGATTATGGTTTTTAATAAAAAAAGTGTAAAACAATTTACTTTGTGATATGGGAGTGAAAGCCTCTCAACTTAGATCTAACAGATGCGTAAATAGGCAAATCTAATTATCACCCTATAGAACTGATATTTTAACTTAAGAATCAGAAGCAGTATTTGTTTATCCAAAATTCCAAATATTAAGAACTGATTATTGTGACTTCAAGTCGCACTAATCAAATAATCATTTCAAAAACTTGACTCCAAACGCCCCCTTAGTGACATGGGAACTTCTTGTTGACGAGCTGTAGATGAATCCATGGTTTATCCATCTATTGATGTCTGCTCTTAATTCTTTTAAATTTTGTACCCACTGCAGAAACCCATTGGCCTGCTTGCCTCAGGGATTATAGCAATGCTTCTTTCATGTGTTATGTTCTTGGGTCTTCTTTTCAAATTAGGCCAAGAAACTAACCCAAATGTACAAACCTACAAGTTCCAGTTGCCTGAGGCTTTGGTAGGTGGTATTATCATAATTATTGTTTTAAGCATGGGATCAAGTTCTCTGGTTGAAGAAGAACAATATCTATGGCATTTTATGACCTCAACCTTCTTTCTGGTATTACTCCATAAAACAATAAAGTCAACCACAGTCGATGTCAATACAACCCGCAGTCAACTATGTTTAATTGCAGCAATCCTCATTTCTGGTAGGGTTTTGAGAGGATGGCATCAAGGCGGTGTTAACTGGACTTACCTTCCTGACATTTCTAAATCACTTGAGATTTCTGGGAGTGTTTACATAAAATCTTTCCAAATAATCTCGGTGGCGCTTGTAATCAGCTTATGTTTCTATACTCTTTCTTCATTATGGTCAAAGGGCAATATCGTCATTTTGATTGGATTAAGCTACTTATGTGTCAGTTTGCTGGTTCTGCAGTATATCAGGAAGTATCAGGGTGGTGGAGTTGCAGCATCTGATAATGATGGAATGATAACCGTACAGTTAATATATGGTTTTATTGTTACATGTGTAGCAGTAACTGTTATGACATCACCATGGTTTATGTCTTTTAAAAGCAAGAATCTGGTTTCGGTGATTAAAGATTCTTTGTACCTTAGTGGGACAACATACATTTTTGGGTGGTGTCTTTTGCAACTTTTGCTACAACAACCAGTTAACTCGATGCCGATTTCGTTGCTTCTCCTGCAAATCCTTGCAACTATTATTTATTCTTCACGTGGTGGCTCAGATGTTAAGCATTGGGTTGAGGTTAATTTTCAGTTCTTTTTATTGCATTAAAGTATTGATGTCTGAATGTATACAGACTTTTTTCATATATACTCTGTTTTTAACTATGTATATCTATCATTGCATGAGAAAATATATTTACATATGGATTTTTCACATCCAGTTACTGATTTCTTTATTTTTTGTTATTTTTTTTAATCCAGATTGCTGCTATATATTATTTGGGAATGTCTGGCCATTTCAGCCTTGGAAACACCAACACTCTTGCTACCATTGATGTTGCTGGAGCTTTCATTGTATGCTGTCTTCTTTTGAGACACACACACACACACACACTCTCTCTCTCTCTCTCATATATATATATATATATATATATATATAGGGAGAAGTTCATTTGATGAACCAGCGAAATTATTAGCCATTGATTTATTTTAATAACGGTCAAGATTGGTTCTCATGGTACTCGCAATAAGGATGGTTTTCAAATGAACCCTCCCCTATATATAAGAACATCTGGTCCAAATTAAGTCTTAATCTCTTAATGTTAAGAAATCTGAAATTACTATTTACGCCTCATGTCAAACTAAATGGAAACCATGGACCATATTAAATGGAGTCAATTTATATGTTTATATATCATCCTAATAACTAAACCTTAGATAATATATAAAATATTTTATAAATCAAGTCGATGCAAATTAAATTCCAACCTATATAATATTAAAATACAAATTAAAAATCAAATGAAAAGAATTGCTATTAAAAATAATATTTTTAAATACCCTGATCAAATAATAAATATTTTAATTAGAAATCATAAACTAAAGAACTTGTAACTCGAACATATAAACATGTGCGGATTTTCTTAAGTGGCTCGTATAATCAAAATAAAATACAATAATTAGATGCTGTTTTGCACGGGTATCTACTAGTGTGTGTGTGTGTACATTATGTGTTTTATTTCTAATTTTGGCTCGCCAAATTGGCAGGGAATCTCTAGTCATTCAACAGTGGTGAGTGGAGTGATAATGTTTGGGATAACATATGCATCTCCCATGTTATCTCTCCTTAGCATGGTGATGTCTATATCTATGAAAGACATAAACACCCTTGTAAAGACCCAAGAAGTAAATATGGGTCAACTTCTAAAGATGATTCTTGGCTTCCCATGTGTGGTTCCACTCGGGTTGAATTCTGTACTTTTGGTTGCTTACACCATCATACTCCTGTTCATGAGGAACCATTTATTTATATGGTCTGTCTTTTCACCAAAGTAAGTCTTTCTCTTACCATAATTACCTTTTTATGGTCCATTAGTGCTTGTAATCATATGAAACTTCAAATGATGCTCTCTATGTGTTCTGTTTTCACCATAATATAATTAATGTTCTACCTAGGGTTGTAGGTAGAGGAACCGAATAAACATGAAAGGGGCTTGTTCATGTAATCATGCTCGTTTGTTTAACTTTAGCTGAAAACATAAAGGAACAAATCCTTGTATTTGTGTTGGTTCGTTAAGAGGATAAGTTTGTTCTTGTTCGTTTGTTTAAATGCAACGTAAACATTCATAAACGAACAAACAAATACCTAAATAGAAACAATATGATCCAAATTTAACATGATAATACACAAACGGACATAGACGAATGAATAAATGAACGCAGTGAACGAACAAGACTAGTGTTCATCTGTTTAACTAAATAAATGAAGAGTCTTGTTCATTAATAAATTGTGTGCTGAACATTTGGTTTGTTTATCAGCCCTAATTCTACCCAATTTTTATTTTTTGAATGGCAATTCTCCCCAATTGAAGAAGCTGATTATGCTATTTCACCACAGGTACATCTATGTCGTAGTGACATCTGTTTGTGTCCTTCTTGGGGTGCTTATTGTTGCTGCAACAGTGACTTATATTATTTCAGTAGCAGTTTTCTTGGGGAGATGTCGTATAAGAAGTCAGCATCTTAAGTTTTTGGAGGAAGAATAATAGAAGCTAATTCAGGTTTATCTATTTTCTCTGGCTCTCTTAATCCTGATTTTGCATTTAAGTTTTAGCAGGAAATTGATTGATTTTTTTGTTTTTTTTGTTTGTGAAATGATATACTGACCATGCCACTTAGCCTTTTCGATTATTATTCATCTTTTTTATTTTTATTTTCTATTTATGTGATGGCAAGTATACATGTTGGTCTAACGTTTGTAAATAATTAATATCTTTAAAATGACAGTTTGATCATGAGGTTGTCTCGAAGCATATATTTAAAGTTTTGAATCTTTGATGTTATTGGTTATTTTCGAATCTTGTTAAATTAGTGTTTTTCAAAGTTTTCTAGAATTTTCCACCCATCATTATAAGTCACTGGCCTCCATTGCCGCTGTGCACCTCCATAATCGTTGTTCGCTTTCACTGGCCGCTGTTGCCGTGCATCTCCCTCGGCTTCCATTGCCACACGCACCTCCGTTGGTTGTGTTGTCGCGCACCTTTGATGCCCACACTTGCCAGGAGTTGTCTTTTTTTCCAAGTTTCCAACCTGATTCAGAATCCATGGACTTTCATGTTTTCGAAAGAGTGGAACACTTGATAAAAACGAATCATTTTAATTGAAATTTATTAAAACCGACAGTTCAGTTAATGAGTTTTGATTAACTGGTTATATTGGTTCCGTTATGGTTAACCATGATTAACCACCCACTCACTTGATTCAAATACTTTTTTCTTAAAATATTTTTAACAAGTAGGTTAAAAATGTATCATTCATACAAGTTTGAACCTTTTCATTTTACATAAGAATAAAGTTACTTAACTCTGATTATTAGCCTATAGAAGTAACTTCAAACGAAACGGTTAACCGTATAAATTAACCGACCCATTAATTTTAATCCATAACCTCGTATATTTCATTAGAGTTCTATGATTAACCATAACTGAATGGTTATGGTTTTGCATCAACCGAATGGTTCAGTTATGAGCCTTAACCGACCTATGTACACCCTTAAATCTTACGATTGTAACAAAGATTAGGTTAAATGAGGAGGATAAATCAATTAAATGGATAAATTATCCTTTTTTAGATTATTAATAGGTTATTTTTATAAATAATGTAAATCAATAATTAAGTGACCTCATAACCAATAAAAAGGGTAAGTTTTACAAGAGTAGAACACTTTTTAAAATTGGTTACTATTATTGAGTAAAGCAATGAACTTGATAAAACAATTTTCAAACTTTGTAATTATTTTAAAAAGTTCTTTAACGATAATCCATAACTTCAATCTTCAAGTGATCAAAGGTGGAATTAGAACAGGGTTTCTGGTACATGGGCCATTCTTTTGAACGTTCCAGCCTTCCGGGGCGAGCTTAGACCTATGTATATATAATAAATATACAGGGATGGAGATGGTCTAAAAATTATGGGCCCCTAGCCAAGGCCCACACCGAGCGGGATGGTCGTTGGATATTTAGGTGTCTTCCCAGTTCCTTGCCATGGTCTTCGGTAAGTTTGATTCCCTAACATAACAATACCCTGCAAGCAATACTTATTAAAAATGTTTTTGAATTTCCCCTTTCAGGGAGCGAATTAGTGTCTTGAATTTTCCACATGAGATTTCTTGCTTCTGGGTGTCTTAACACGTTTTCTATTTTGCAACTCATCATATCTTGAAGATCAATCGACTCATCAACTTCTTTCTTCTATCTTATTAAGTTTCTTCATTTACATCCTACGAATTGTGATAGAACATCCTTGAAATTGTGCTAGAAAGAATTGTTTGATGGCAATCACGGTTAATTTTGACATTCTACCCTTGGTCGAGATTATTTATTTGTAAGGATATATATAAATAATATACTATATATATACTAAAATTAATTTCCTTATCAAATAAATGATGGAAAATGGTCCATGATGTTAACCTCACATAAGTCATGAGGTTTGTTTTAGTTATTGTGTCGGCTTATTTTTCATAAAATTGACTTATTTTCTTATTTCAAGTCATAATAATCCCACAGGTCAAATAATAAAATGAGAATATTAAAAATAAGCCAGAAAAATAAGTCCATAATAAGCTTAGCGAAACACTCCATTAGATGATGTTGCACTCAAAAACCATTTAAATGAATAAACAATAAATTGACTAAACTACCTTTCATTTAGATAGTTAACATCATGGATCATTTCTCCCCGATAATAATTTTAAAACAATGTTAAAACAGATTTCTATGCTTATGTCTTAGAACGCTAAGCATTAGGCCACTATAAACGACTTTAGTAAAGCCATATGGAATATGTATATATCTATTCTGTCGAATTACTCGACCATTACATGTCATTCTTTATCCAAGTGACACCATCTGATATATGGTGGTAAGATCCTCAAGTTTTAATCTCCCATCATGAAAGTATCAAAGTAAAGCAACTAGAATCATAAAAGAAATGCACATGGAAGCCAAAACAAAGAAGCATAATACCAAGAGCCTATAACCATTTATTTTACGGAATTTGGCCTTGAGAGTATTGATCATGTGCCTCATTATCTCGTACTGCACCACCATCTTTTCGTAGTTTTCCTTCAAACGATTGTTCTCTCTCTTTAGCTGTCAGCAAACAACAATGAATCCATCCAAAACAAACTTCAACATTAACCTTTTTTCCCCTCACTTTAGCAAGTAAGTTCTGCCACTGTTCTGTTTGCTGATTTTTATATTTTCTTATTTACTATATATAACTGGCTGTTATACACACAATAGCTTATATCTTTTTTATATAAACCCCCAAAAAGTGGTCTGTTTTGGATTAGTATATCAAAAAGGTATTGATTAAGGGTACAATAAGAAATTATTAAAAAACTAGATATCAAATACTTACCTCGGTAATAGTCCTAACAAGCTGATCTGTTGTTTCCTTCCAGAAGGTTATTGTTTCTGAAGTAACAATGCCTTCTTCATGGCTTGAATTCACCTCCTCACTTGAACTCCCATCAGACAAAAGTCCATCCACCACAAATTCCTCCTCAACCATCTTCACTGTCTCAGCATCCGACTTCTCTCTTAACTACACAAATCCACATGTATAACTTGGTAACTAGTTGTGGCAAAATGAGTGGGTTGGGTAAGGGGTCAATGTTTTCAGGCTGGGTTGGCCCGTAATAGTTTTGTCCAAAGTTTCAATCTTTTTCTAAAGATAATAAGTCTAGTGACCATGATTTAAAATTATGTTATTTTGATAATAATCTGAATACTTTTAAATTAGAAATACACTTTAAAAACTTTTGATCTGTTTGCTTTTGAGCTAAGGCTTTCTGTTTAACCCATTTGATCAATTAGAAATACACAAGTAAATGGGTTGAAATCGCAACATATATACATATTAATTTATAAGATATATAATCATTAATTCCAAACCTTTCTTAGGATTCTCTGGCGCAGAACAACTAAATGCAACTTCACATCATTTAGAGACAATGATGTCTCCAATGTCTCCTGCTTCTTGTCGTACATTTCTTCCTTCAAATTGATGCGTGGTGATGCCTTTATATGCGTAGCTCTGCCAAGTACTAAACTCTAAGCAACCGATTCATTCTTGTCACAATAGAAAGGCTAGATGTAAGCAATCAAGAAGTTAAAATGGAGACGCCAATTGATTGTTCATATTTTATCCCACATTACAAGAGATTGAAACTAGTAATTACTTACACAGTAAAAAGCGAAAAAGATTATTTCTAGTAATAGATGTGGTAAAATTGGGTGGATTTTTTCTAGTAACATGTCAAAATTTTTGGGTCAAAATGGTTATTGGATGTACAGGTTGGGTTTGGATTCTAATAGATCTCTACACTTCTACAGGCATGGAGATTACTTTCACATACTGTATCTTGATCAAGGAAATGCAGAATAATGTTTCAATGGAAAGAGATTTTGAAGAACATCTTATACTGTCATCAACAGTAGAGACAAGCACACATAGGTGATATACCTTGCTCCAAAACGTAGAGTGGATAGACTCTCTGATGAGTTAGAAAGACTTGGTGAGCAGCAGCAAAGTAATGCGGTCTGGGAGCTCCCTCCCTGAATGACCAAAAAAAATGCATATTAAGATTTTAAGCATAAAAAGATGGAGCCAGAGGAAGCAATTACAACCCCTTTACTTATGAACGAATCGTTTTGGGTTGCCTTTTATCACAAAAGGGTAAGGTAAAAAAAACTAGCTAAAGAGGGGAATGGGTCAATTGTGTTAAAAGTCGCTCAAACTCTATTTTTATGCCTACAATCTACTAAGAAGTTCTGTTCAAAGATTTAGATTATTATTCCAAAAAATTACATGTTTTGACCCATTACCGCCACCTGACCCACCCGTCTTGCCACCTCCTAATGAAGCTCATCGGATAATACTAACAAGAGCGTCCTGGAGGATCCGAGTAAGCTTTGAATCACGGTACGGGATGTGATTTGCTTTGCCCTGTGGACTAGAAGTCAAAGCATTAATCACTTTTCCAAGTGCTGAAAGCGATTTGTTTATGGTTTTAGCTTCTTCAAGAACTATTCCCTCGGCACCGGTTTTCTCAACCTTCTCAGACCCAGCCAAGTCAACAAGAACAAGCTTTCCGGTGCTGACCCTGATCATAGCCCATTAGTAGTAATTTCAGACATAATTCTAGTAATGTGTAAATTTTTTGAAGGAAATATGAGACCTTTTCTCATTTATTGCTTCTTTCTTAACAGTAAGTATGTAGATGCAATGACTTCTACTGCTTGCAAAGTTCATTTCTACAAGAGTTAGCAAGTCGGTCAAACACACAAGTTTCTAGCAACACTTTATTATGCCACATATATCATATATGTGAACTTGAACTGGATCATTATATAGAAAGAGATGGAGGAATACGAGTCTCTCCAACTGCTCTGTTTGCTATCCCACTCTGCATTAGCAATGTTAAGAAACAGACGATATGATTCTTACTTTTCTTAAGTAATGAAATTTAAAGATAAATTCTGATCTTACAGATAGAAATTTCATTGTCTCTTCACTATCTGATACTAAGATCTGCAAAACGAGCAGTCAGTTATACTCTAAGCTAATAAATTGCGAGACACTAATCACAGTGGACGCTTCTATTGTAATGATCTGAAGGTTAAAAAAGGGGAAAATTCATATAATAGTAACCAAGTTTGAAAATTGTTCCATCAAGGTGACTCCCCCCTTTATTTCACATCGTGAAATTTCTCATGGGCGACCCTGGTGGAACAGTTTTCAAACTTGGTTACTATTCTGTGAAATAAATCCGTTAAAAAAACCATGACTTTGTGTGTAGTCATGGTGATATAAGGAAACTATAGACACTGTGAGGAGTTAGTTCAAAATATCGAAGTTTTCCTTTTGCAAATTCATAAAGCAATTTGTTTCTCAATATGTATCAGGAATTCAGATTCATAAAAAAATGCATCTACTCTGGAAGCCATCAGCCATTTTTAGGTGTTCTATTTGGCCCCTCCTTTCTGTGTGGTCCTCTTTTCTTTGTGTTACTTACTCAGCTGAACTTTCATTATTAACTGACAAATTTGTCTTGATAGTTACTTTTCTGTTTGATGGTTAGCAATACATTTTATCAGAAGTACTAAGTGCCTGAATTCCCTTGGAAAGTTTAAGTTCCATATAGATGATATTTTGGATGACTTATCGGAACACTATCCTGAAAACTGATGATAATGTAGTAGTGAAAAGCATGAGCATGCAAACTGCTGAATTTTTTTGAACATCACTTTTTTCCAAGTTCAGAAATACTCTTGATTTGGAGTCCATTGAAGTAGAAAACAACTTGAACCATAGTCTAATAAGAATCAGAAGCGTGTGGAGAAGGCTTGGATGTCATAGCAGGATTATATACAAGGAAATGCGAAGCCTGGAAGGCATCAGTATGAAAGATGTTTATACATACTTCTGTTACTCCACACAACAATATACCATGTCCTTTATGCTCTTTGATCTGTATATTATCCTTCGATAAATCAAACAGATCCCTGCAAGAAACACTCCCAATTGCAGTTATGCACTACAGTTAAAGATACAAGATGTTCTTCCATTACAAAAAAGGAAAAAAAACGTGTGTTCTTGGGAGGAGAAACACACAAGAGATGCAATCAGTTCGCATTGCTAACCTTACTCTCTCCATATAAATCTCTACCTGCGTGTGCCATAATATGTAGATTGCATCAAGTAAAACTTTTTTGAAAACAATTAATCACACTACAATCCAAATCGGATCAACAAAAGAGTTTCCTTGTACCATTGACAGTTTGATTTTGTAAGCAGTTGCCTCACCACAAAGGTTTGTAGTCTCGAAGAGTTCATCTACCACTCTGGGTAGTAATCCTTTCTTGCAGTTGTCAGTTTCCAAAATGTTGCCCCCCTGGGGGACAAAGTCGAATATGGTCTTTATTTGAAACAAACATTTTTTTTAATAAGTGTATATTTTACTAAAATGTACATCACCTCCATGGTATACGTCTTCCCTGCTCCTGTCTGTTAAAGAGCATATGAGAATTCATTAGTCTGATCCTAAAGCCACAGGGATATCTTTCAAGGTATTTACCGGTGAAAACAGCATGGTTTTTCCCTTTAAATATCATAATACAATCGATGCAAAGACATACAACTAGTAAAATGCTTCAGTTCCATTAGTCCATGTTTGCATTAATAACAATTCCAGAACGGGTTACAGGTGTTGACTGGATCTACATATCATCACCTCACTCATGATATTTGCAACAACCAAATCACACAATGAAATGACTGTAACTGTTAACAAAACTAGGTACTCTGAAACATCAATCTTTTAAAACAAACTTCATGTACATAATTAACTCATAAGATCGAATGCTATATATACATACCTGTCCATATGTGATGATTGTGCCATTAACTGCATTAACAGCATCTGTTACATAGAAATTAACACTCCAACAAAGAATTAAGATGAAAACGTTACTCAAATAGACTCAAATGATGAATCACATTCCATCATATGTATACGTGTGTGTCTCTATGTTAAGTGATCTAGGAGTAGCATGAACATTCAGCTTTAATTACCCGAATAAGAACAATTGATTAAAACTAGGCAAAAATAGACCAGCGAAACATACAAATTAGCACATTATACCTCTAACAACAGGTCGAGCCAAAAATTCATAGACATCAGCTTGTTCGGAATCTTCATAGAACACCTTATCAAAGCTAAACATGTACTGTTCATCCTTCTCATCCTGCCAAACGCAATGAATTTAACGGAAATGAGATGCATAATACATAATCGCGGAGGATGATTAAAGCGGAGAAGATGATCAACAACCTTGAGAGTAAAAGTTTGAGAATCAGAGCGATCAATGCATAGAGCTTCACCATCTTCTTTTGAACTTAGAGGCCTGAATCTCGCGCAGACGCAGATGTTTGCCATGATTCGAGCATCTGTTGTTCATACGAAATGACCTCCCACTGTATCAAGTTTCCTTATAGTTCCCGCCTTCCATTATATCTTTCGTCTTTCACCAATTTTGGTATGGTCAGGGTCGGGTCAAAAACCGATCTTTTTTATTTTTAAAAAAATACAAATAACTATTAATTTGAATAAAATCGACTAAAATTAAACAAAAAAATCGATAACATTTAGGTAATTAATTAATAATTTATTTATGTCTACTGGTTTATGGTATGATTAAGGTGTGTTTGGCGAAACTAGCGGGGGCCGGAGCTGAGGGCTGAGGCTGATTAATTGATAATCCCAAGCCATAATCTACTTGAAAAAACTTTTATTTTAGGGGCTTATGGGAGATTATGTTTTTAATAATCCCCTTAAGATTTTAAACCCGAACAAGACTAGAGGGCTGGAGAGTATGAAAACTAGAATCCCAAGCCCCAATAATCCTCCATAAGCCTTAAAATTACAAAACTATACATGTTATTTGTCGGGGTTAACTTTTACATATCTTCTAATATAAATAAAAGACTAATTTGATAAAATTTATTAGACGATCTAAACCATTTAAAAAAATATTTAATCTTGACTATTCATTCGCTTAAAATCAAAAAAATCAATTTTGACTTTTTAGAGTCAAAGTTATTAGAGATAATTTCATATATGCCCTTATTAAATCATATAAAATCGTATTTACCCACCTTAATTTACAAATATCATATTTACCCTTTATAATATTTCAAAATATCATAATTAACCAAATTCTTAGTTTTATCAATCATGATACCACGTTTCTGTCATCAAGTCTGTCCTCCCACTCCCGTGCTGGTTAGAGTGTTGATGTCGTATGTTGTCATTTTTTAAATTCTCATTTAATTCGCGTTTATTATTATTTAATACGTTTTTATTAATGTTTAATATTTATTATTGTTTAAACCAACCAGTGTATCACACGGGCATTTAGTCTAGTACATGATAAATGATAATTATGAGAAATTGAACTTTGCACATTTGATATGCTATGAATTATGATACTTCACAATTAAGATTTATATGCATGAAATTCTTATGATGGTCATTATCTTTAGTGTGGTAATGAATAGGGGAAGTGAAGACTATATATATTGCTAAGTGGTGCAATGGTGAATCTAGGAGTTTTGGTCCTGGAGGCCTCATTTTTAAAGATTGCAACGTAATTTGGTCAACGAATCACAACAACTTAGGATAGAGAAGCAGAGAACAAACTTGGAATTTTTGAAATGAATGTTGGCTAGTTCAAGTCAAAATAGGAAATAAATGAGAAAAAAAATTGTCAAATGTTGAGCTTGGCCTAACTTTTCTTTGATTGTTGGGGCCAAAGGCAACTAGGCAAAGCCGAAATATGAAAGAAAAAAATATTTTATTCAAAGTTAATTGTTAGTTAGAGAACAATTATGTCACAAATCAACTTCTTTAGTGAGTGACAAAGAAATAACAGTAAGTAGATGATTAAATAACTAACATTAGATTAGAGAAATCCGATACTCATTCACTTGTAATTTCCTTTACCTTGAACATTGATCGTGCCGCTGAGGGGGGCTCTCGACCCTTGCTGTTTCGGGTATAGGAATTCAACTTAGACATGAACGAATGCTCACATACTATGCACCACCAACTCATTTACAAAGTCTAGCTAAATCCTTTACATTACTTTAAAATAACTAACACTAACAAACAAATAACATCTTAGTCTTTTAAGGAAAAGAATTACATAAAAAGATTTGCCGTAAAATCAATCACATTCTAAAGAGATGATACAAATATATACATTGTCTCCCCACCCCGTTCAGTTTCTTGGGGGACTCTGGGGAACCAATGACGATCCTCTTTGGTGAGTATCTCAATTATTGGTTACAACTTTATTGCTTTGAGTTTATGAATTATGTCAAAGAACCCTATTACGATTTCTTTGAGTGCTTTTTAAATCGTACGTGGTTAAGTTGGCATTAACATGACTTGTCCAATCAATTTTTGGCTTAAAAAGAAGCCTCCTAAAGTAATTTTTTTCAACTAAGTAAAATTCACATAGAATATATGTATCCCTAAATAAAATTTAAAAAAAAACATTATGTAAGTTAAGACTAATAGTCAAATACTTAAGCAAAAGATTAGACAAGTAAGCAAATGGACAATTTCAAGAATCACAGTCATGAGTCAAGGTTTCAAATCAGTATTCAATATTAGGTAACTACATTAACATACTAAATATGCAATTAGGCATATAAACATACAGTACAAAAAAATCAGAGATAAAGGATTAGAACTTATAGATATGATTTTATAATTTATGAGCCGAGTAGAATAAGATTTCATTTTTAAGAACCCTAAACGAGTGTCAAGAGTCGCTAAATATATATCCTTTCTTTCATTTATATGTCTGCAGTCGCTTGCTTTCATTTAATTTATAAACCACTCTTAAACAAGCTAGTCATATCATGTATTACTTTTTTACGAATAGACTAGTCGATCTCCATATCAAGCATGCAATATCTCTGTCTTTCTTTGAAAAAAAGTACGTTGTCTTAATTATTAATTCAGCAATTAATTAAAATTTTACAGTGTTTTACATGTAAACTTAATTATTTCAATATTTTCAAACGTATTAGTTAAACTAGCACGGTACCACCTGGCCGCGTAATGTGATGATAACGAATAATTTCTATTTAACATGTTCGTTTTTCATATTCAGGTAATACAGTGATAACGAATAACTTTTGTTTGGTAACATGTCTATTTTCTTTACCTATTTTTCATTTCCCTTATTTTCTGTTCCCCTTCAACTCTTTTATTAACTTCTAAAATAAATTTTGAGAACAATAAAATAAGAAAAAAAAGTCTATATTTATCAAATAGGAAAAATTACATGAAAATACAGGGCATCAAATAGGGTAAATTGCATAAAAATACATTTTGTAAATTAGTAATTTCCAACTACTTAAAATTAAAAGATTAAGAAAATAGAGTAAAATAGTGGATAATTTTCTATTTTGTTTTAATTATATGAGCTAATAAAAGAATTAAAAAAGTTTATAAATTCTGAATATAGGTTATTCAGATTTATGAGTTTTACCTATACCCATTTTTTTTATAATTAAGTTAAAATATTTATTATATGATAGATATATACTTAAAATGGAAGGTTTGATTATGAAAATATTTTTTAATAATTAAGTTAATTTGTATTGACTTGATTTTTTTAAATATGGAAGATTAGTTATTAAAGCGAAATATAAGAATCTTATTAACTTTATTTTTATATATAATTACTTCATTTAATAGTTTTTATTTAGTTTATATGAGGGGTAATTTAGTAATTTCAAAATACTTAAAACTTAGTAGTTTAAGCAAAATGTCTAAATGCTTTATAATGTAATAATATATATTAGTTATATATATATATATATATATATATATATAGTTGTG
>JAUEJL010000009.1:323850-359120 GCA_032274825.1 Drosophyllum lusitanicum | reverse complement strand
GGATTCGGATAGCAAAATGCACTATCCGAAAATTTCGGATATCCGAAAATCCGGATATCCGAAAATGAACACCCCTACCAAAAAGCATATCTTTCAAACTCTGTGGAGTTACAGGGACCATGAGTCGTGACAAATCGGATGCTGTAGCAAACAGCCATTGGCAGTTTGACCCAATCGTTGGGCCACAATTCCTTCATCTAGGCTCCAAATTCAAATTTCCCAAACTTAAACAGATTTGGCTTTTAATTTTATTGCTGTTTTTACTAGAGATCATGTTAAATCATGGATTTCCTTTAATCGTCTACACTGTAAAATTTCAGTTATATTTGTGCAAATTTGAATGTGGGTGGCGTTAACAGAATAAAGAAACTTCAATAAGCAGAGAGACAATAGAGGACATGAAGTACCTGCTTTAAAAAAAGAGCCGCAAGAATAGAACCACCTTGGCGGCCGCCACTGTTTGCCATATCAGCTACACCTGATTTCATCTTTTCCCAGTAGCTCTCCTCCATTGGCAACCTCCAAAGCTTTTCTCCGGCCACTTCCGAGGCTGCAATGACCTCCCTTGCCAGTTCATCACTCGGTGTGAAGACCCCTATTTTTTGGTGTCCGTCATAAATAAACATGTCATGTTACGCTTCCTACCACGAACAAACTAGTAGAGAGAACTTATAATTATATTATATGAGAAGGGTTCAACAAGTAGCAATTCATTTTTTTTGAGAAAATTGGAGGGTAGTTTTACTAAATATAAAATTAACTTTTAAGTGTACAGACCTGCAATTGAGGGCCCAAGAGCAATTATACATGCCCCTGTCAACGTCGCCAAATCAACTATCTGCAAAAGTGTCAATGAGACGAGTTCTTTAAAATGGCGTTAACCAAATTAAAAAAGAGATACCTAAATGACACACTGGATTATTTAAATAAAAAAAGATACTTTTGGTGGCAACACAAAATCATGTAAACAAAGAAATCAAATTCACAAGCGGACTGAAAATGCCACTCAGGAACAAAAGAGATATACCTTGTCCACACCTTGGTTACATGCATATACCAATGCATCAGCAAGTGTAAGCCTTCCTTCAGCATCAGTGTTGTTTACCTAAAATGAATATCCATTTAGATCATATAAAGTCCTCTACAAGGTTGTAAAAATCACTAGACGGTATATAGTCGGTCGACTACCTTCAAGCGATTAATCGGCCTGGACGGTGATTAATCGGTTTCTAGGCGGGGACCCTAAGTTATAAAGGCAATTATTTAAAAAAAATAAATATTAGCAATACCTAACAAGCTTGAAAGATAAAAACCATAAGTCCATAATTAGTAATACCCTAACAAAATAAGTCAAAAAAATTTAGCAGATTTGAATTCTTTAAAAAAATCAAGTCAAACCCTTTCGTTGACCGCCGAGTGTTTGTTCGTGGAATGAACAGGTACGAGTATTACTGGGAAAGAAAGCCTTGAGGGAAAAGATAACGCATGCCCCCTTACATCACCAAGCAAATGACAAACCATGTCAAAACCAATCAAAAACAACTTTTGGGAGTCCAGCATACCCCATTGGCCGATACTAGTAGTGGCGACACGATCCTGCAAAAAGATACCTCCATAGCAGTGTAGCAGTGAAAAGGACGGTCGCTTTAGCAGCTCCCACTACAACAAGGACACCTGTCCTTCCCTACCTCCACGCTCAGGGGCTAACCCTCGCCTATAAATAGAGCTCCTTAGCCACACTCAAAGGTATGCACCAATATACTATCTCCCTTGCATGAATTTCATGCCTAGAATCATGTCAACTACTAACTTGAGCATCAGAGTGGTTTACAGGGCTTCGTCCCTGTAAATCCTCTAACCTAGTTCTTCATTTTTCTTAGCAGATAAGGCGGCTAGGTTATTTTTCCTCTCAAGGCTTTCTTTCCCAGAAATACTTGTACCTGTTCATTCCACGAACAAATACCGAGGACCGCCTAGGACCAATTTTGACCACAACCGATAAACCTAACAGATCATGTGTTTTCTAGGTTGGTGGACCGCCGATAACTGCCTAGGCGCCGATTAATCGGCCGCCAAGACCGATTTTACAACACTGGTCCTCTATTTACATATATCTTAGATTGATTTCTCATACACCCTTCGTATTCCCGAATTCTTATAACAAATCAGATGCTTACCACTAACTCATCTTACTCTTTCAAAGCAAGGGAACATGACACAAAACCATATGCATTTGTGTTAGAAACATCTAAACACAAACTTTACCTAAACTTCTTCTAGTGGCACAATTGTCATGTTCATAAAGAGTAAGACTTCAGGTGGAAAAGCTCAGAATATTAATGAATATTGTATATAAGCTGGGGAAGTACCTCAATTGTCTTTCCATTTGAGGCTGTCACTATGTCTCCCGGTCGCATTCCTGTTCCACTTATCATGTTTTCACAAGCAGCCACTATAAAATGAACCTGCAATGGTAGTACTGTTGATAAGTTGCTCTGCAGCTTAAATTTAAAATTTTTAAAAGTTCATGTATTAATGTAAATACTAATGTAAATACAGAAAGTCATGAAGAAAAAAAACAAAGAAATCAAAATGTTTTTTTTACCTCAACACCAGACGGTTTAATTTGACCAAGAGCTTTTGCAGCACCTAATACTGCAGCCGAGCCTCCCATATCAAATTTCATAAGCTCAATCAAACAACCTTGTCCCGTCTTAATGTTGTAACCACCACTGCAAGCAATGATGATAGCTATTAAACAACCAAAAGCAGTTTATAACTAAAATAAATTGAAGTATTATCTTGCTAACTAATGGTAAAAAATGAGATTTCTCCTTTGCTAAAGAAATACAAAATTACTACCTGTCAAAAGTGAGTCCCTTTCCTACCAAAGCCAACTTCTTTTTGACGGGTCCACTTGGAGGTTTATAACATAAATGAATAAATTTAGGAGGATTTGCAGAAGCAGCAGCCACACCAAGATAAGAACCCATTTTTAAATCTTTGCATTGTTCTGTATCCAATATTTTTGCTGTTAAAACATCACTGTATGTTGAAGCAATCTTTTCAGCCTCTTGTGCTAGTACACCTGAGGCATAAACGCGACAACAAAAATCAGAAAATAAGTGACTTACCAGCCATCATCAAATCGAATTGAAAAAAGTAACAAAATGAAAAATTAGAGAGTGGGAATAAAGGATGCCTATAGACTAACCAGGGGTGAGTACATTGGCGGGTGAATTTACAAGCTCCTTGCCCAGAATTACCCCCATGCAAACATGCTCGGTGTACTTGAGTTTCTTTTCTAGCTCAGGTCCAACTCCAAGACCAAGAAAGTCAACAGATTTTAGAGTAGGCTTCTTGGATTCTGATTTAAATCTGTTATCTTCATAAGTTCCAAGTATTGTCCCTACCACCATCATAGAAGAAAACAATCAAACTTCAAAAGCAATAAGTCTCATGGAACATCTACGCCCCTCTCTTATCAACTTATAGAGATGGCAATGGCAATTTCCACCCATTTACTTATGAACGGGTCGATTGGGATTCTGGTTTCTTAACGAAATAACAAAACTTCTTGTAATCACATCTGACACTCGTAACTGTTTAAATAGTGTTTCTGGTCAGCCATTTAACAACTTTGACTACATATGTATCACTGACATTTGCAGAAAAGTAAATTTACCGGTTGCTATTGACGATAAAGCGATGAGCTTTGACTCAGGAGTTAGGCCTTCAGTAGAAGCAAGAGTGATGCAAACGTTATTTGCTTGATAAGCCTTTGCTACTAAGGCAACAGACTCACCAAGACCACGATAGGCTGCAGTAGATGGACCAGCGGTGGATTTCCCAATCCCAAATAAGCCAACCCGCTTGGGTCCAGAACCTGAAACCCTAAGAACAGTGGACTGCCCAGGTTTAGCTGTGAAATCTTCCTCAGTGGATACTTGGAACAATAAGCCACCATGTTGAGAATCTATCTTCTTTAAGATGGAATTTTGGAATTTTGAGTTCTCGTCTTTTGTCATATCTTTCTCAGTGACACCCACTGCAAGCATATCTCCTTTCCATTCTATTAAATCAAACTCTTTGGCAGCAAAAGAGATCTTCATGTTTTGAAAATAAGAGAACAAAAACTTAGTCTTTATGGTCCAATATGTATATATTTCATTAACAAGATCTTACCGATGTGACATTCAGGATGTAATAGATATAATCTAAAGTTGACAACAAAATCCAAAACAAATAATGATCACAAGAATAATAATACCTTTAAGTACATATATGTAGTATGTACACATCAGCAAATTATGCAGGCATAGCATATAATAGAGATTTTAATCTAAGAGTTGAGTTGCCATTAATGGAGATTAGGAACATCTCTTATTATGTGTGGTGAATTTAAGATTGATGGTCGCTTCTTTTTAAAATCACATCACATACTTCTTTACAAAGTGCTCTTGTCAATCAAAGGTGTCAAGTACCAAAACAATTGGATTCTAACTATACAATACGGATTGCATACTCTTTAAGTGCATATGCATATGCACAGACTTGTAAGAAGAGAAGATTAGAGCAATGCCACAAACTTTGACCAATTTATCTTGTTATACATTTAAATAACATATTCATAAACAAGATAATAATCGTTTATTGTTATGGTGGAAATCTATATATTTTATTTATTGAATAACATAGTACATGTACAAGGTATTTATAGACAGGGTATTCCTAAGCTAATGTAACCCTAGGCCCATATAATATTCACACATAATGTGTCCTCACAAGATAAGGTCGTAGAACGACATGTAGCTTGGAACTAAGGACACATGTCTCAACGTAGGAAGCGACTTGGGTGAACACATCGACAAGCTGGTCATTCGTAGAGAACTTAACTTGAAGCTCATTTCATGTCACTTTTTCTTAAAACTAGATTACCGACAAAAAAAAACTCTTGATTTCTTTTGGTACACAACCACATGCTTATAGGCAGAAAGAAACCCAAGGAACATCAGTACATTAAAATCAAGATGGTCAGAGATAGATCAAGTGGTTTCACCTGAACTCTGTTTAAAATATGCCTATGAGCTTTTTACTAGTCAAGATAATGATAGGCATACAACACATGAAAGATCAAGTGATTTCAGCAAGATTTTAGTGTGTGTGGATATAGAGAGAATAACAAGAATTTACTTCTAATTACTGATACAGATTTAGTGCTATAAATATAACAAAGAAACAGTTAAAGACATACTACAAAATTCAGACAATTTCAGCTTATTGTAAGATAATACCATCAAATTATTGATATAAAGTGTCACATATTGGCTATTTGCCTATTAATGATGATTCAATGAACTTACACTAATCATTCATAGAGTTACCTCATCCACCTACTTTCAGGGTAACATCATTTCATCTCAGTTAGCACATAGCTTTGATGAAAGGTACGAATATTTGTCAAATATTTAAGAAATTAATCGTCTCATATAGAGAAGTGTTGATAATCTAAATAAATCGACCATTAAACTATAGATATGATTGGTACTCATCCTACATTTACGAAAGATTCACATAATTACAAACCACTAATCCAAAAATAACCCGAATCTAGGTTTAATAGTACGTCCGAGGGGACGATCATACTTGTTCAGTTGATCAAATCCAAGATACTTCCCCCAGAAACGAAGCACAAATTTCGACACGCTACAAATATTACCATCATTTATAAACAATGGCTACGGTTTGATCAAGGTTAATAAGTTAGCCTAACACATTGCAAAATTAATGCAAATTAACAGAGTTTTATGTGTTGATGGAGGAAGAAAACCGAATCAACAACAGCATTATAGGGTTTCAGAAACAAGATTAGAACCCATTGAGTGATCTATAAACCATTGTTAAAAAAGGAGAAAGAGAGACCTTAGGTGGATCGATTTGAGCAGGATGAGTGAGGCCAAGAGTGGCCTTAGCAAGAGGATGAGCCATGCGAACAGAAACACAAGGTATTGGTAGTAGCGATCGAAAACGAAATGGCGAGATGAAACACAGATCGAAAATTTCGTCAAATTCGAGGTTGAGGAAGAGGCTACGGAGGACTTGATCGAAGAGGTTACTACTGTAGTGACTGTCGTTTTGTAGTGTGGGAAGGCGGTTATCGGCGTCAAGAGAGGTGACTGGTGAGTGTTCAATTATTCATAAACAATTCATTTCAATTCGAGCATATCCCATTTTTATTATCCATCATATTCTTTATGTTAGCTTTTTATTTTATCAATTTCTTATCATTCAATTCAAGCACATATTTTAAGACCTGTCTTAATATTCATTATGTTTACTTGGAGTATTTGTAACCCATACCCGTTATCACATCATCATATCAGTTTTTTCTCTTACCATTTAACTAACTATATAGTAATCATTTTACACCGTATCGAATCTAGAATCCACTTAATATCCAACTAATAATAATAATAATGAGAGAGGGTTACATAATGTAATACCACTTTTCAGTTTTTAACTTAAAAACATTATCTTATGTTTTAATACTTCAAAGGATATCAAAGTATCCCAAAATATAATTTCTAAATACGTATGTGTTAATATTTACAAGAGTAGTGTCAAAGTTTGCTTATAGAAACCAGGAGCTATCCAGCTATGAAAGAGTGATATGCTGCTAGAAACACTCCATTACTGCTGCAATTCTTGATCCAAATAATAATCCAAAATCTCAGCTGTGCTTTTTAAGTTATGGCTTCATAAATGAACACATTTGACTTAGTAGAAGAGTAGAAGTTAATATATATGTGTTAGTTTTCTAGAATGACACTTTAGTCTCTGAACTTGATTAACTTTCAATTTAACAACTTTAACCCCTCTATTTTAATAAATACCTCTAATCTTTCATATTACTTAATCATAATAACTTTTAAACTTTGGAACGTTACAGATAAAAGTAATTTGATAGACCCACAAACACTCACTCATCCATGACATAATCACCTTCCACACCCTCATACCACACATGCATGGTGTAGAAACCCCTTCACCCCACCTCAACCCCACGGCCCCACCCCATCTCCTTCCCATACCGTTTACTTTTAAAAGTAAAAAGAAATAAAAAAAATAAGTGGACTCAAAATATAAAATAGAAAATAGGCAAATTATTTGGTGTGACATTTACCATTTTTCATTACCACTCACATGGCTACGAAGTGGGGATCTCACAATCACTTGTCACTCACACCACTTTTATTTTCCCAATTCTGTTTTCTAAAGTACATTGCAAAACTCTTTAAACAATTACATAAAACAATAATTTGGCTATTTTAGTTTTGGGTTTAGTATCTAAATGTGTATCGAAGTTGTCACTTTTTGCTATTGTGTGTATCTAACTTTGAAAACTACCATTTAATATATCTAACTTTGAAAAACTACCATTTAAGGTATCATGAAACCTGAAGAGTAGGTTGCAGGTCATCTTTTGATTTTTGAATTATTTTTTATATCAAATTATTATTCTTATTATGCTAATATTATTTTTATTAAATTCAAGTTGAAGATGAAGATGATCATGAACAAATTCATAAAGCCCCAGACGTGATGAATCTGAGTTCATCAAACTGAGTCATGAATCTAAGTTCAATATCCAAAACGGAATCACAAAATGAAATATGCTTAATCGATGAAGAACAAAAGACTGAAACATGTCTATTGATCTTAAAGATGAAGCTTAAGTGGATCTATAGAACTCAATACCCCTAAATGCTAAATCGCTAATGTTAAAAACCCTAAATGTTAATCACATCCGTTGCATTGAAACTACCTTCGATCTGGGTTTGGAAACCGCAAATTAGAACAGAAATCCAAATTCGATATCAAGTAGATCTGGGTTTGGGATCCTGCAAGCGAAACCCTAAACTGATTTCGCGACCCTTTCTGATCGGTGGAAACACAGATCTTGAAAATCGCGACCTTTTCTGATCGGTGGTGGTGGTGCCGGAAGTCAATGGAAGTGGTGGTTGTGGTGGTGCGGGTTATTGGTGAACCCCATGTGAAATCGAAAGTTAGATCTGAACAATCGAGCTCAAGAACTCTAAATCGCCAATGGTGGTGGTGCCACCGGAACTAAAACTGATTTCTTCATCTATATTTGAACAAGGCAAAACTTATGAACCCCAAATCACTGATGGTGGTGGTGATGTATTGATCTGAAATTGGCGACTATTTCAAGATGAATATATGGAAATCGATGTCAAAGGTTAAAGAAGAAGAAGAAGATGATGATGATGATGATAATAATAATGATAATAATAATGATAATAATGATGATGATGATGATGATGATGATGATAATCATAACAACAACAACAACAACAACAACAACAACAAGAATAATAATAATAATAATAATAATAATAACAAGAATAATAATAACAACAACAACAAGAAGAAGAATAATAATAATAATAATACAACAACAAGAAGAAGAATAATAACAAGAATAATAATAACAACAACAACAACAAGAATAATAATAATAATAATAATAATAATAATAATAATAATTAGATGCTAATTTATAATTAAATAATTTTTAAAAGAGGGTGACTTGCTAGTAAGAGTTGTAACCTGCTATCAAAGGTTGTAGTATATCAAATGGTAGATTTTGAAACTTCAGTGTATTAAATGATAGTTCTCAAAGTTAGATACACACAATAGCAAAAAGTGATAACTTCAATACACTTTTAGATACCAAACTCTTTAATTTTTGATCTTGTATCTTCAAAGTTTTTATAATTAATTTGTTTTATAGTATTTTGTTACAACTCCTATAATATTATGTAATTTTTAGTTGGTTTGGTTCTAAATGTCGTGTTGGTGGTGGTTCCATTACTTAAAAGAGCTTTAATGAATGACTTGGTTATCAATGAAAAATATAGTCTTATATTTTGGTTTTTTTATTGTTATCTTTGAATCATTTTGAGTTTTTTTTATTGTTACTTTTTGCATAATTTAATCTTATTTATACATTCATAATTATCTATGACAAGTTTTAGATTTCTCAAACGAGCTTAATCAAGCATAAAAACTAAATACTAAACAAGCTAGTCGAGCTCGAGCTTATAAACGAGCAACTCGAGCAATTAACAAGGTGGAGTTTGTTTTAGCTTATTATAAGTTTATAAGCTAAGTATATTTTTTGGCTTATTTGTTATAAGTTCGGCTTGTTTTCTTATTTTAAATCCTAATAAGTCTATAAATTATAAAATAAGTCAAAAACTAAGTTTAGCTTGATTAGGAATCGATTAGATGATTTTAGAGAGGTATCCAATTAGGATTTGGATGGAAACTAAGTAGTAAGATTTTGAATTTTGATAATGCATAGACCGAAGACTTCACAGAGGGTGGTTATCATAAGATGATGAAAAAGATTTAAAGATAAGTTTATAATTATCATAAAAAAAAAGAGTTTCACCAGAAAATATTCTACTTTGAGGCTAAAACAACCAAAAAGATTTTTAAAAAAATTTGGGTTAAAACATTATGAGGTGTAAAATTTAAAAATTAAACTATATTTACCCCATTTTTTATATCCATAAAAATAGGTTTATCATATTATTTACATCATTATCAATAAACCTTCAACTAAAACAAATTGTCGATTGGTGACAAGGGTGCTACATGACAGTTTGTGTATTAAAATTTGTTTAAAAAATGGACATAAATATTACAACTGTTATTACATAAAGTTTAGTAAGCAATCATTCAAATAATGTTAGAAGAAAGGCTCAAAATGGAGGTAGAACATTTGCATAAAATTTGCAGGAACTGTTGTGATGTTTGCTGACAAGAAACAAACAACGAAGCAAATAACTTGGGCAGATGGAAACATTAAAAAAAGAAAAAAAGAATCGCTCACTCGTAAAGCAAAGATTAAGAAACTGTGGGAGTTGCGTCTTCAGCAGGTGGTGGATCAAGCAGGCGGACTGTTCTTGGAAGCATGAATTCAGCAAAGATTGGATAATGAGAAGACGGGTAATGACCATCGATATTATCATTCACAACTTCACACGAAACAGGCACCAGTGATCGCCCTCGGAACAGGATCCAGTCTATGTGCAAATCTTGAGTTTGCCGATCCCAGCAAAGGCAAAGTGCCCGGAATATCAACTTCAGGAACTCAAGAGCTCCTTGTTTATTACCTACAACCACACAATAAAAAAATAATTAATATAATATATTTTTATTTATTTTTGGAATGAAGCAGTTGATCACTTATGGTTCAGCTAAGTGCGCAATCTCATGGTTCAACAATTTGAACTTACACCCTTAGGCATAATAAATTGGGATTGATTTCCCTTTAAAAAAACACAATACCTTTAAATCCATGATATGTTCGTATAAGAGACACATTTTTCCTCAACCGAGCGTTAGGCCATGCATCTCTCATATCACCTACAACACCATGTTCTCTGAAATACGAGTAGTTTATACAAAATATGTCATTACCTAGCCAAAAGCCCTACTTTGACTTTTAAGGTCAAACTAAAAAGCTATTACAGATTTTCTTAAAAACTCAAAACTTTTGTTAGTATCGTGTTGTTGCAAACAATTTAGTATTAAAGTCAAACTGTGTCTCTCTGTTTTTTTATAATTACCTTGATCTCCCAAGAAGAAAACGTCCAGTGGTTGACTCTTTTGGGGTATTAAAACCTCCACAATATACAACTGGCAAACTAGGAGGCAACGATGCAATATGCTGCCATGTCAGCAACGCACTTCGCCTACGAGCACGAGGACTGAATTCGTCCATTTTTGTGTTCACTATTTGAAATGAAAAACCAGGCGGCTCAACTCCTTTCATTTGAAACGTGTAGATATTTTGTCAAGTAAACAATAGTGAACAACAAAATTACAAAACACCACAAGAAAATCTATTTAGGGGATGTTTGGATGTGAAAAAGTGATTATGTGATTTCAAAACAAGTATAATCAGATAAACAGCTGGAAAAAAATGTTGTACGAAACGGTGTTTGGATGTTCTTCTGTTGTTTGAAGCTGTAGATTCTTTTAAATGCTTAAAAGAACAGGTAACCAGATAATTTTGTTTTATCAGGTAATAGCAATAATGAGTTTTATTGCAGCTAGAATGAAGGTGATTAGGTGGCCCTAAATAACTAGGTAACCAGAAGCAGAATATGTTTATCCAAACATTAAAAACTGATAATTCTGTCTACCAGTTACATCAGTCAAGCTGATCAGTTTCAAATCACAAATTCAAACACCCCCTGAATATTTTCAAGATTTGATAATAAACGACATATATGATTGAAAAGGATATTGCCCATGTAGCAATGCATGGAGATTCACTCCCCCATGACATGCTTCCCGGGACAGAAGGGGACTCTGACAACCAAAATGTTCCGCCTTCTAATCTCTCCACCTTTCATTAAAGTTAAAAATAAAACATAAATTCAATAGCTGTGAATAAAGATATAGATTTAAACCGTTTGTTGAATGAGTAAACAATGTATTACCTTTTCCTTGTCATAGAAAATGGTGCAACATTGATCTGCAACATCTTCAGATCCTTTCCTTGAAATCCCGAATTGATCATAACCTTGTATTTTAACATATTAATCTTGTTCTTAGTGAAGTGTAAGATGTCATTTGCACTGATAAATAAAACAGGGTCTACATTACATCTTCATACTCCCTTCTTCCCCAAAAAGATGCAACTTTCTATTTGGGTTGTCCGAAGAAAACATTATGTTTCTGTTTAAGATATTATCCATCCTGGAATTTACCTATTTACCATTAGCAACTATTTACAAGATCTTGGTCAAATGAGTTCTCGTTCACCACCTTCTTCAGTTTTGTCTTATCAAGAGTTGTTTTACATAGTTGACAATTATTCCATGAATTCGATCAAACTATTTCGCAAGTCCACCGTTGCAATTCTGATTAGACATAGGGTGTGCCATATAAATGGGATCCAAAAAACAGAAATCAATTATGAATGTTGAGTGAATAGCAAAATTACCCTTCCGGTGTTATCAATCTACATTATTAGCCACCTCAAATCTTCCTTGAAATAAGCACCTATGTTATCTATTACCCATCAATTTGAAATGTTGATGATTGAATTGAAATTCTGTGAGGTATATTTTCGTTTATGCTCCTTAGATATGTTGTTTGTGGAATATTAAGAAGTGGTAGAAAGAAGCATTAGGATGTTAGGGGCAAAATCATATAAGGATTAAAAGACAAGCATAAATGGTCTAATCAAGAGGCTTAGGGAGATGGTTTATAATAAAAAAGAAAGGACTATTGGGTAAGGCAAAAGGTGACCCTAAGAACACCTTCTACCATACAGGATTGCAACTTCATTTGTCCACTTAAGATTGCAATTTCTGCAGGTAACACTTCAAGTTTCGATGACTTATTTGCCTATTTTCATCGTTGCAGATTGTTGATGATTTTTGTTTTAGTTCAAGATTTCTCTATCTTGTCACTAACGAAGGGTATATAAAACAATTGATGAAAGTTAAAAGAAAAAAAGAAAACTTCAATGATACTAAGTGTCCAATTTAATGCAAGGCGCTGATAATGGAGAGCCAAAGCATGTAGGCAAGCTACGCAACCTATCTCTAATCAAGGCCATTTTCACCTTTGATCACAAGTCTCTAAGTGATGCCATATTCTACTAAAAAATCACACCAATTCGAGGAATGTTAAACTAAACCGCTGATGATACCATTTCCATATCCCTTCAATCCTCCATATCCCCTTTGTGCTTCGCATAAAGAGTAAACACAGTATTTAACAAATCAACATTCATGTAATATCAATGATGATACAAACGATATTCATAACCCCAAGTTATCCATTCTTTAGACCACTCTACCTTGATCAGCAATGATGTTCCTCCAAAAGATTTCATAGTGCTTACCTTTCCTGTATTAAATCCTCATGGTAACATTTATTTAACTTGTTTCACTCCACTTGGAAAACAAGTACACTATAATGAAACATCGAGTTCAAAATACTTTCGAGCAACCATCAAGTTCAAAATACTTACTAGAAACCATGACAATCATTTCAACATGGTCATGAACTTGACTGAAACAGCATATCATAACTTCACACTGTTTCAAATATAAAGCTATAAATGGGACTTACTTTAATCATACACAAACAAAAAACAAAAGTTATAACCAAATCAGCAGCATCATAGTCATTTGCAGTACAGATCAATCATAAGATAAAACAGTAAAATGAAAAATCAACCTGAAGCATTACCTGATAAGCATTGTTGTAGATAATCCAACTGAGACTTCACACCTAGAACAAATAATCAAAAGAGTGAAGTTTCCAATCTTGAGTAGCAAAAACCAAAACCAAAACCAAAACCAAAACCAAATCGGTATATTTCAACAAACTCCATTTCGAAAACACAAATAAATCAAGGTACAGATAATCATATTTAGAAAATCAAATGAATCAAGATCAGGTTTCTGTAAGATCTACATACATAAACAAAAGAAATCACCTTGTTGAGTGCAGAGTATGATAGGGGAGTAACTAGTGATAACACTAACACACAAATCTTTCCTGTTTTCCCAGCAATTTGGACCATCTTCTGGTTGATCTTCAAGAAGATTGAAGGTCATTACAGTAAGAGAAACACTCATTTTGCTATTTGATTGCAACAAAACCTAACTTTCGACTCAACTCCAGATCTTTCACCCCCTTACATGACGGTTGATTAAGTTGCAAGCTGAAGAAAGCAAAGAAGAAAAATCGCGAAGACGAAGATGAATATTTTGATTGTGTAATAGAAGATACTACAGCTGGAGCTCAAAGCAAGCTTGCAAATGTTTTGTTTGTAGAGATTTGGGTTTTAAAAATTCCTAATACTTCAAAATTTTCGATTAGGAAAATCCTTAAAATTCCTTAATCTGTCCAAAACTTTAAATAATTAATTAATAATAAATGTAAACAGCTGGTTATATTATAATATAAACACTGTTGTTTCTAGAACTCGCATTATTTTTGTTGTTATTTTAAGAGTTTATTTCGTATTCAAATTGTCATGTTTTGCTATTATATATATATATATATATCATATTTTAAAAGTTTTTATTATATGTATCAAACTTTTAATTGGTTGTTATCGTATGTAATTTTGTTACATAAAAAAAGAAAAAATATATAAGTTTGGTACATATAATATAAAATTTAATACAGACAATAGCGATAAATTAAATGTTTGATACCCACAATGGAAGTTTTTAAAATCCGATACACACAATAGCAAAACATGACAAGTTTGATAAATTTTCGTGAACTAAACCCTTATTTTAATGATGAATAAAAAAAGTTTATGTTATTTTTTTTAATTCAAGTTCTCAAACAGAAATTTCGGTTTTTTAAAAATCAAGATTATTTAGTTTCGGTTTTAAAGATGTTTTATTTTTTGGTTTTTATGTTTTTGGACTAGAAGAATGTCCAATATAGTCCATACTTAATTCATAGCCTTAAGAAACTAATTTTAGCCTTTATGGTCCGGATTGCGTTTAAAATTTTGGGCAGAGTGACATTTTCGTAATTCACATGTGATTGTATACTGAAGCACCTATGAATGAATATTAAAATTTTAGAACTAAGTTTTTTACATAGACTTTACTAATTTGGTTTTTCAGTCTTGTGTCCTTGACTCGAAATCGACTAGCAGTAGAGTTTCTTAAAAATTTCAAGAATTAAATAAGAGGTGAAAATCAACTCATCTACCGAGTTGACCTACTCTAATTTTGACTCTTTTTAAGTTCTAATGAAGATTACAAACCTTTATAAAATCATCCATCTTCTTTTCAATTTATCTCTTCATTGTCATTTCTTTGTATCACTTATCTGAAAACCATAACACTTGTACTTTTTATGATTATATTGTATTAAACAAGATAGTGAACCATATCATAAGAGGAAACCGTATACAAGTGCAAATTCTTAAAATCAGGATAGAATTTAGAAAAAATACATTATAGATGTTTTTTTAATAGCTTCTAAATCTTTTCTAATTTGTCCTTAGCAGGACAAATACATTATAGATGATCGTATGCAGACAAAGTTCATTTATTAATTTTTCTGAATATAATATATCATTCAAAGTTTTATAACTTTAAAATTAAAAGTTTTAATTAAGTTTGTATAATGCTTATGCTCTGCTTCGAATAATAGACATAATTGTCTCCAACGGTATAGAGTACCAATTGGGATAATGCATAGGATAAACAAAAGGCTTTGAAGCCGAAATCAACATCCACTTAGAAGGATTTAAGATGTTCTGCCTACTCAATTGAATGCATCAAATCCCACTTCAGAAGCGCATCACATCCATTTCAAAAGAGGAAGAACTCGGCCGACTACTGATTTCGTCATTGAAGGATTGATTTGAAGACAGGTCACACAAGCATCATCACCGTCGTCCTCATCAACAGAGAATTGAGGCCGAATAATGATTTCGTCATTGAAGGATTAGTTTGAAGAACTCGGCCAAATAATCTTCTTATTGCATCATCAAATTCATACATAACCACCAATCACCATCGTTGACCATCATCCTCCTTATCACCGTTCAACCATTCACCGCCATCATCTTTCCCATCCCTCACCAATACCATCCACTACTCTTGTCCGCATCTTTCAGAGCGCTTCTAAAAACAACTACAACAACGCTACCACCTCCAAACACCCTCATACATCTATGCAGTAAGGTCGAATCACCCCAACGAATCAAAAGACTAAACAGGATAAAAATTACACTCTCAAAACCCGGATCTATTGATCAAACACAAATGCAAACAAGAATTTGGATCTCTGAGACACACATACACAATTTGCCTTTTAAGAAAAAGCCAAGGGAAAAAAGGCATTTCCATCCTTGAAAATACAAGTACACATGTTACAAAATTTCAACTAATGTTTTTCTGAATTATTACAACCAGAGTAGCTTTTCTAATACTTTATATACCAAGTTACCAACTACAACTGTTACTGTCAGTAACTCAAAAATGCGCTTTTAATTATTTTAGAAAACAACACAAAAAATAATAATAATAACCGCATTAATTTTCAGTAACAAAAACGTGACAGTCATGTTGCAAAACGCATCCTTTACATGATAAAAACCATTTAACGCGGAATCAGATGTTTTACAGCTGGGAATTATGCAATTAACTGCGGTCGCAAACACCATGACTTTCACCTTTTTGTCTTGTGGTAAATAACTGCTTCCAATCTTCACTCTTTTTAACACATCAATCAAGATACTAATTTACACCACAAACCTCAATGTTAGTTTCTGCCTCTATAGTTGACTAAAGCAAACTAAAAGGAAGTTCACATGCACAAACTCAGATGATTACCTAGTTTTCGAGGCGAAATAGACTATCACCCGAATGCTTCATATGAGTTTTGTACAAACTTATAGACCAAAAAAAAAAAATTAGAAAGATTAGCAGCCTAGAGAACACCGGAAATACATACCATTGTGAAATTGACCCTTGTTAGCTTTATTTCGCTAGATCTTGATCAAATTGTTTGTGTTCAGAATTCTGTACAGCCCCCATCAGCCAGTTTCTTGTGTGCAGGATTCATTTTCACCAGAAGACGGTTGTTTCTGTTCACAATCTTGATCTGGGAAAACTTCAGATTGAATAGATGGAGCGATGTTGTTCACATGCAGCCAAGTGAGTTCCCATAAGCTATCTCCACCGAGGGCGCTTCTTTGGACCAGCACTCCTTTGTTTTTCATAACAACTAGAGTGTTCTTTAGAAGCTCAGGGACTAATTCTTGAAGCTTTTCGTTCTTTTTACCTCTGACTTTGACTTTTAAGTATTTTTCCATCCGACTAAGAACACCCAACCATAGTTTACAGAAAGTAGTTACTTGTGAGAGCTCTGGAAGCAGCTGTAGAAACACTTTTGAAAGAAGCTTAAGAGCCAAAACAAGGGTTCCTTCCATGTTTCTGAAGTCTTTTTGAGAGTGTCCTTGGGAGATTTCAAGCAAGTCATCAAGAACCGTAAAGATGACCATATCAAAACATTGTAACCAGAGTCCATGCTGGATGTTGACCTGGTCAACCCCGGTCAAACACATCTGCAACGATAAAAGTGCATGGTTCCTAACATCTTCTCTCTGATCCAAACAAACTTTTCTTAATCCTTGGACGAGTCTGAGCCACATTTCTCCTATATCCTGACAAGTTTTTGCAGCCTCTGCCTCACCCATTGCTTCTCGAGCCTCTTGGGCCCACTGAGTTAGACAGCTGATGGAACCTGACATAAGGTCAAGTGCACGAATGGACCGGTCAGCATGCGCAATACGTGATTCAGCAAACTGTCTTGCGGCATCCACACATGTGGTAAAGTTGGCTGGCATTAAGTTGATTCCGTCAGACATGATGAACAGAAGCGCGTCAAATCCCACTTCAGAAGCTTCCGGATGTCGGGCGGTGACAGACAGTAAAGACGTAATTGTCCTCCAACCCATCTGGGATCGAATGTGAGAAGCGTTTGCCTTCACTAAACGGCTCACTTCCTGTGTTATTTGCTCACAATATGCATCCGCCACACGAGCATCAAGTTTCATAACAAGCTGAAGTGACCTCAGAAGATCATCAGCCAAATTCTCTTTGTAAGGAAGAAGCCGTTGACATATTCTTAATAGTCCAAAAACTGCCTTCTCGACAAGGGCACCCGGCATCACGGTTGTCTGGAAAATGCTGGCTATGTGTTCATAAACACCCTGCCAAAGAATTACAATCCTATCCCTGTTGTTTAATGTGATTGCAATTAACAATTCTAGGCAGAATACTGCAGTATCTTCGTCTTCAGGAGAACTATTACCCTTTGGAGGCCGACCGGCTGCCCAAATGAGTGCCCGAGCAAGGTGTAACAAAGAATCTGCTTGAAGAAACTTGCTCTCAGTGAAAATACTATCAATATGACACTTTTGAATTGTCTGAAGAGTGCGTTGATGAGCAGCAAGTTGTTGCTCGGTGGGTTGAAGTCTTGGTTCCTCTGTGTCGAGAGATAAGAGTTGACTAAAGCGGCCCATTAACCCAGAAGACCTCCTTGGAGTACCAACAGATTGCATGTGAGCATTGGATAATGAACTAGTTAAAGGCTTCCCGTGCCCAGGTTCAGAAGAAAGCTCCGAATCATCAGCTGCATCACTAGCAACTCGTGCAGGAAGAAGACCAAGCTTGTGCAACTTCAAGATGCAATCAAGAATATTCCTCCAGCCCGCACGAATGAAGTCACCGTACCTATTTAGCATTTAAATAAAAGTTGCATCTTTAGCAAGTATAATTTATATATGAGCTGGATATTTCATCCCATTTACTTGCAAATGTAACGACTTGGGTTGTGTTTTATTTCAAATGGGGCACATTTGAAATGTTTAGCGAAAAGGGGAACTAGTCCAATCAGTCAACAGGTCTAACAGTTTGGAAGTCACCCCTAGTCCATATTGCCTCCTAAATAATTATATTCAAAGACTTGGATAACTATTGTAATTAAAAAAAATTGTAAGCATAATTAACAAGATAACTATGTATAGAAAATGAGAAGGATAAAAATGTTTGTGGGTGAACCCAATAGTTTTAAGCAGCACTAAAGAATGACCAGTCCCCCCCCCCCTTTTCCCAAAAAAACAAGAAAAGAAATATATGAATAAGTTGCGAAATATCTATTGTGTCATAGGTATGTAAAAGGAAAACACAAGGAAATCATCCTTACCTATTGGCAATGGTGAAAACTGTTATAGTTGCCATCCTGGCTTTTGCGTCATCACCAAACGCTAGAACAGGTTCCTCAGCAGATGAGGGGTTCAAAAGGGTAGTGAACTTGCAGAGAGAAACGACAAGATCATCCAAAACATCTTCAAGATGATGGCAGGCAGAAATTTTTGCAACCGCTAAAAATCCATCAATACACGTTTGGAACACATCTTCCAGCTCAGCATGGTCAAACACCACAGAGATGGCAGCAATTGTGGGGCCAGACATCACAGCAAACATATCACGGTCAAGGTGACTCTTTGAATCTGACACAATGAAGGGAGCAGTTTTCTTGGACTTGTGCATCAGATCAATCCAACGGCTAGGATTCATTTCGGGGAAAGCAGCACTTTGATCAGGTATAGTTCGTATTTCGTTTTTGCAAATTGAATCATAGAGCTCCGACAAGAATTCTCTAGGGAGATCGTTGCCACCATTGATGTGACGGTTATTTCTTATGAAATCCTCCTCTGTCATCTTCTTTTTAACTTGGACATTATGCTGATCCGTATTGAGCATAATTAAAGAATACGACAATAAAAGAGCAGCATCTTTGTTGGCAAGTATCTGAGGTGATTGCTCATAGTATCTCTCAGAGAACGCCTCGAGAACTCTCTGTATCTTTTGTGATTCTCCTGGCAGCCTAAATGTCTCTAAAAAGAGACGTAATGCAGTATCCAGATTCATATCTTGGAAATCAAAAGTTCCAGCAAATTCGTGAAGAACTTGAACACAAAACTCATCATGATTACCCAAGAAATCCCCAACTAGATTTTTATCTAACCCAGCAGTGTACCTGAAAAAGCACGCCACACTCTGGGGGTCAAGTTTGTCAGGTAAGAGATGTGTTCCTTGAAGAAACTCAAGCCCTTTTTTCGGATCTCTATTAAAATGATCAGCTCCGATCATCAGCCTCTTTTTGATGTATTTTCTCCTGCGTACAAACGGGACCCAATGATCAGGATCACTATAATTATCACATTTAACCATCCAAAAAGGTGTATACTCTTCGAGGTTTACTGGAGCTAATTCAGAACTAACTGGTGCATTGCTTATTCTCTCAGCCATCCCTTGAATCACAGCAATTAAACCGTCTAAAGCAAGAATATGCATTGCAGACAGAGGACAGTTTACAGGGAATGCACTTTTGGACAACAAACTAGCAAGGTCTTCAAATATATTGCTGCAAGTTATATCACAATCTAGGTTGGCATACATCTCCACCATGAAAGACTTGAGTCTACAAAAGTCAACAAGAGCCTCCATAGCAACCTCTTGTTGCTGATAAGAAGCTCCATATCTGCTTTGTGCAAGTCTTAAGATCACACATGAAAAGAAAGCTTCAAGTTGTAGTTTGAGCTCCGTACGCAAATGTTGATATAAATTTAAAACAATGCTGCATATCATTGAAAGAATTAAAGGACTTGTTGACAAGCCAAATTGCATCAGATTACGAAACAGTTCGTCTTGCACTAAACTTAACAATCTAGGGTGGCGGCGTATAGCGGTGCCACCCAGTTCAATCGCTGAATTGATCAAACCCAATGCGAAAAGTGGCACGTCTTCATCAAATGCTATGGTGTTGGCTCTTGGACCTATTGCCATGTGTTCAACAACATTTAGCAATGAACATAAGAAATGAAATATTTCCACCATGCATGGCACTCCGTACGGCTCCGTCATCAAATTTAAATCATAAGAAACAGTATCTTTTCCGTTACCAGGGACCACTATATTTTCATCCATGGCAGGAACCATGCCGCCTGTAGCATTCGAGACAAAATTTGCAGAGGATGAATCAGAATCGAGTTCGGAACCACCACCGTTTCCATTTTCCAAAACCTTACCGCCAAAAGAATAATCACCAATTGACCCACTGACCTCTTGTTTGGCAACATCTGGAAGATGTGAAAAAATACATCGCACAAGTTCATGCATAGTATGCCGAGCCATCCGCTGCAACAACTCACCTTTCATTCCCGCTTGATGAACTACACGAAAACAAGTGTTCACAATTGTACAAACATGTTGATTACTCAACATAACCGACGCCTTACTTTTCATGCACGCGAGTAGAACTTGTAGAATCTTCATGAGGACTACTTCTTCAGATGCAGGATCAGTAACCTCAAATCTGCAGCTTGTGACAGCATCAACTACCATATGCATGGCATCCTCGACATTAACAGTGTTCAGATCAAGCACATCAAGGGTTAAGATCTTATAAAGAGATGATAAAGCAACACCTGTGATTGGTGCACCAGTTTCATCAGATCGAATTACATCCAAAAATGGTTGTAGATACACAGCTGGATTCACGGTATGCCATGGATGCTGCCATGATAATATTTGCCTACGTAATGCCTTCAGAGACTGGATGAGGGTGTGCTCCAGCTGATCATCACCCGACATGTAACGACCTCCCCATCTTACATTCCTTCTCATGACAGCCAATACAGCACCGATTTCAGAGTTAATCATGCATCCCAAAGCAGCTTTATCCCTCTCAGAAATGGTGTTTTCATACTCTTCTGGTTCTTCTTCAATTGCTTTAATTCCAGGTTGCATCTTTAATCGCCCCATTTCAAAATAATCTGCTATACAAATTATGACCTGAAATCTGTCTGAACTCTGAACCCCACCCTTCACAATCTGTAGAGAATTAATTGGATAAACATATTAGTCAAACTAAGCAGTTAAATAAAAAATATAAAGAAAACCCCAATGAAATGATTAACAGCTTTATGAAGGCTAGAAAATCATATTCTGCATTAAGAAGCTGAAATAGAGAGTAAATCTCTTAAAGATGCATTAAATTTTTCCTGAACATTCTATGAACGAAATCTTTGAAAGACGATTATCTTAGAATTGCAGGAAAACAGAGTTCTACTACCCTAACCCCAGAATTTGCATCGATTCCTTTTTAGGATGTCCCATACTAACTGGCCATAAGTATCAAGTAAATCTACAGTTACACACTGATCTTTTAGCTGCATAACTTTCTGGCACCTTACAGAAATTCTTTGACATTTTTCTTAATTCGAGCTGAATATATCTAACAGCAGTACAGCACTAAAAATACTATATGGTTTTAATGCAGGTACGAGGTACTCTAAGGGGCTGTTTGTTAAAACAGAATGATTAAGTACTGAATGATTCTGTGATCTGAATAATTCAAAGGCTTTGAATGAACAAGCATCTGAATGAACATGCTGTTTGATAAAGATTCTGAAATCTGAATGAACAATCTGAATGATGCAAATTACCATTTTAACCGTAATAGTGATATGTTATATTATAAGATATGATTGTTTAACATGGCAACGTGTGAAAGGAGTATTAGGGTAAAATACTTGGTGCTTAATGATTCAGAATGTACTTCAAGGTAGAATGATTCAACAGTGTTCTTCTGTTTCATTCAGCACAGGCTTCTAAGTCTTCATTCAGAGGCAGCAATCAAACACGCTGAATGGTTCCATTAAGTAGCAAACAAACAGCCCCTAAAATAGCTGGTTCAAGTTTGTTGACTTGCGCAGTCTAATTGTCGCTAGACGTTCATAAAACCACTATGCTTGCAAGTCCAAGGTCGTGAACACCTCAATGGGGGATCCACTGCCCAGTCAATGGGTGAGGGTCAAGGGGGCTGTGCTTCTGAAAAGAAAATTTAGATCACAAGCCTGGGCCCAAATCTCAATGGATATTTTGGGCCGATTCTCGACCTATTAGTATGTGCTATGTGGTATGTAGAACTCTAAGTTGATATCAATAAAAGAGACTCGCTATTAGGTGCCTGTGAGCATAGGTCATTCCTTAGACTAAATCACATATATTGTGCTATAAATTTGTTCATCCTTGTTTTACTTCCTATTGTTGTGTGGTTTCCCTAATGTGGTTGATCGTGTATCCACATGGGAATATGCGATTCACAAAATTCTAACAAATATTATATAGTAATCAAATCAGTATATAGAGGCATTGCATAACAAGACTTAGGTTGGAAGGTGATAATGTGATATCAAGAAGCAGAAGAATTGCCTAATCATATCTTACCCTAGTTAAGACACCACTAGAAATCTTTTAGTAATTCCATTGGCATTGAGGCATTCATGATCCAGTGTACAACCCAGGTCCAATGGCTTACAGCTTACTGAAGCCTTGCTGCTACCCTTAACAGTTTTATGAGTATTAGCATAATGCTGTTAGCAATTATTTAGAAAACAAATATATGAAATTATTAAGAGAAGACATTATGAAAACATATAGAGGATATAATATTATAATATATGGAAACTGTATCCTAAGTTCCAAACCATCTTAGAATAACTGAAGAACATTTCCTAATGGGAGTTCGGAAAGCACATCAATTACTCAATTCATTGGATTGGATTGCCTCTCAAAAAATCCTAAAACATGTTCATAAGATCATTCAGCCATGATTATGCCATCTTTCTTGTCATAAATAACAGAAATTATACAAAAGTTGTGAAATTTGTGGTGAACAAGCCCTAGAAATAAACCAAGAGACATAAGTGTACAATTTTGACTTACATATTCATATACATAAGAATGGCTTAAGGTTAAAAAAACTTCACCATATTCCCCCTTAAACAAGCAGCAATAATCACCAAAATATATAATGATTCCACTGTTGTTGAAAAATAAAAATAATATAATTTTCACCAAATCATCTATCTTTCAAAATCCAACGTGATCCTAATTAAATCCAGACCTTTTACCTCAAGCAGGCACTGGTGTTATGCCTATCATATATAGGTTAACCAAAAACTTTACCCTAATATGTCATAAAATTTTATGAATTTGTAGTACTGATGATCATTTTTATGTGTCTATGAGTTATTTTGTTCCTAATTTCGGTTCCCACAAGATGTGCTAGCGAACTATACCTTACAGGCTGCAGAAATCTAACTAGATTCTAGGCCATTACCATCTCCCCAAAAAACACAATATGCAAAAAAGATATGGACCTGGTAGGAGCTTATATACACTAAATTTCTACTTCTTGTGCCAGTAACAAAATCCAACAAGTTACCGATTATCTATTGAAACGTTTAGATTGCACATTTATTCGAAAGTTCAAAAGCAGCCCTCTTGATCCCAAACTTTATAGCCCCTTTTTTTCTGGAACAAGTGAACAGGATGTCACACAAACACATTCCAGAGCTATAGATCTAGTTCAAGAAACAGCGGTCACTGAAACGAGTTAATTCAACAAACTATCTTTGCAACAGGATCTAACTCCTTTACATTGATATATCAGCCAAATTACCCTTGGATCACTGCTACTAAGTCTATAATCACAATCCTCTTGAACTGCACTCATAATCAAAGAAGAAAAGGTACAAATCCCAACAAATTTGGGCTTAGATTAAACACGAACCCTATATTTGTAAACGAGAAGGAACGAACACTCGTAATCTGAACCGTAGAATGTAAAGAGAAACCTGAAGAAGACAAACAGTGTTGAGATAAATAATAGTACCTTAATGGACGCTGCTTCGACGGAGATCCGATGCCCGGCGGCCGTTGGTCGTCGGTGTTTGGGCGTTGGTGTCAGAAGTCAGAGAGTGAGACTTGACTAACGAAGGAAAGAAATGGGAATAAAAATGGAAAATTCGGATTTATAATAAAAAATATATATGACCAGTGACAACGTTTATTTGATAATCCTCACCATTAAATCTTTCTTAAAATACATCTAACCACCGTCGAATATATAAATTTCGATTTTATAATAACAAAATAAAGTTTCGTTAGAAAGATGGGAAAGGTGGAAACATCAATAATATTTGGGTTAAAAGATGGTAAATTTATGACTGAGGAAGAATGATGTAATATTAACATGATATAGAAATAAGAGAGAGTATCCTTATGTTTCAACGCAAATTAGAGTCACTATTTAAAAGATCATCATTCAATTTAAATCTAACTTTAAAAGCTTCATTTTAGGAAAAAACACGTTTTTCAATCGTTAAGATTATAGCGGAAAAACCAATATTAGCTTCAAGAACTAATATATCAAGCTACCAAAAAAGATATAAAAAAACTTTTTTTGTTTTGCTTCATCATCACACAAGCAGGTTTGACGATACCATTCAACTTAATAAATGTAACATCGGTATGCATAATATATAATAGTGGACTATAAATTGAGCATAGAGATAATTATCACTGAAATTAGGATTGTAAACAAACCAAACTTTCATGAACCATTCGTAAAATCATTCGTTATTTTTTTTCTTTTATTTAATAAACGAACGAACATGAACAAGATTTTTCATTCCTTTAATTAACTTAATGAACAACTCTCGTTCTTTCAATTATGTTCGTGAACGTTCAATTATCCTTTCGTTTATATATGTGTGTGTGTGTGTTTGTGTGTGTTAATATATATAGTATTTATTTGTGTTTAATAATGTTGGATTTGCATGATAGTATGTGTTCCTACGTTTATGTTCGTCTATAATTAAATGAAAGAACAAATTGCACATAAACTAACAAATCTTTTAAATAGTCAAACACAAAAGCTCGCCCGTTTATCGTTCGTGTTCATTTATTTGTTCGTCTAAAATTGAACAACGAACACGAACACGGAAATTTGTTCGTTTATTTATCCATTCATGTTGGTTTATTTGTTCAGCTAAAGTTAAACAAACGAACACGAACAAGCCCCGTTCGTATTCGTTCGGTTCGTTTACACTTTACAGCCCAGACTGAAATCATTTTGATACATCTCACTTAGCTTCACCAACACTAATCATGTGTTAAACTTACAAAACAAATCACCACTTACTCAAAGCCGCCATTTTTTCAAGTAATTTGGTGCTTTCTTCACTAACAAATCACCAACTTTTAAATTTACACATCTAAAACCGTATTAAATTTATCTATCAATCCTAATATAAGGTCTAACCGTTTTTGTGGCCTTCTCTTGAAGCCTATTTGACCGAAGTCTTTTAAGAACAAAAAATCAACTAAGCATGACTCCAAATTTTACATAACACAGAATGATAAACATTAACCAAATACATAAATTCCAAGAGACTAAAACACTACACCGGATGTCGTTTTTGTAGAAGAATCGGCATACAAATGTCTATCATACAAATATATATATAATTTTTAATCCATCACAGTTACATTCATTTTTACAGCAAGCCTTAGAACAACTATGGTACACTTTCCAAGCCTCTCCACCAATCACATTCAGAAGAAATTAAAATAATAAGTACTCATTATAACGTCTATGTTTTGACAGTTTTAGTACACAAAATTTAATCAGCATCAGCAGTGAAATCTGGCTCTGGAGGCTTTTGCAGTTTCATCAATTCTCTAGCAGTCCTCAGGTTGCGATTGCGTTGGACCCCACGAAGAGCATTCGCCGCAAATTTTGAAGCCAAGAAGGTAGCCCCAAGGCTGTAAGAAGAAGCTCCGCTGCTGGCGGTGGTGGTACTGCTACTGCTACGTGCCGCCTCTTCTTCCTCCTCCTTTCGCCGTAGCTGCTCCAATATCTTCCTCTTGGAGTATCTTCGCCAGGCGGCTTGAATGAAGCATGCCGCCCATGTCCGCCATTGCTGTGAGTAAAACCGGAAAGTGTGTTGTACCTGCCGACTGTGAAGCCGGCGAAACTGACTGGCGACGAATTTCAGCTCGTCGGCTGGTAGTGCGAAAGCCTCCACTTCTCTCAAGGCCTTCACTGTTCTTGTGGATGATGGAAGATTGGCACCGGATTTAGGGTCGAGTGCCCAGGTGAGAAGCTCCTCACCACAGAAGTCGCCTTCTTTTAACAAACCACGGTTGAAAAACCCGCTTCTGCCGCCGTCGGTTGTTACACTCTCGAGGCGGCCACGTATGATGAAAAGCAT
Organism: Drosophyllum lusitanicum; assembly: GCA_032274825.1. NCBI lineage: Eukaryota > Viridiplantae > Streptophyta > Magnoliopsida > Caryophyllales > Drosophyllaceae > Drosophyllum > Drosophyllum lusitanicum. The sequence continues at coordinate 332,389 of JAUEJL010000009.1, read as the reverse complement.
TTCATCAACTGGATCTCCTTCACGCACGATGTAGCTACTGTCGGTGTATAAACAAGGTTTTAGCCGTTCACAAATGGCGTCTAACAACCTCTCATCCATGTTTTCAAACAGAGGAACCTGCGACGCAATTGGAAAATATAATTATTTACAAAGGGAAAACTAGTTCAAATCATATTCACTTATTGGCACAAAAATGAGACTGGTTGGCGAAAATGGTAAGCACATAAGGTCTAATGGCCAACTAAAGAGTTGTCCATCCAAAACAAGGCAATTTTATCGTAATCCATTTGAGGCCATCCATCAACTTTGAAGCGTCAAAATACAAATGGATCTGATTGTCAAAACATGCAGGCTTCTTCAACTTGAAAGAAAGATGAGCTACTTGAGTTATAGCAGGTGTTATAATTAGTAAAGTTACCCTTTTGACCAAAGCAAGACAAAGATGACGCTTTATGTCTCTTCTGAGATCCTTTGGTAGAGACTGAACCAAATTCTCCTCATCGACACCACGAGTTTCTAACCATTTGTACTGATCATAACGCCTAACACGCTCCTGAAGATCATCTGGAAGCAACCGATGATGCATCCACTGCTCCGAGTCACGCCTCTTAACTCTCATCTCTTCAAGTCGGATTGTAAGAGATTGAAGGTACGTCTGTCATACCAAAAATCTTAGTCTTTAGACACGAATATTAAAGATTCCAGGAAGCAATAAATTGAGAATACTATTTAAAAAATTTTAATCCTTAAGTTATGAGCAAAAGTTGGTTTTCGGGGTAGATCAAGTTAGTAGTTTGACAATGACAAGGATGAAAAGGTAGTTGTGAAATTACCTGCATGTTGCCAATCAACAGAGCAAATAGAATGAGCCCAGATATAGCAAGCGCAATTGAAAATATAGTCTCTCCAGGATAAGTACTGGTTTGAAGTCCCTGTCCTAAAGTGCTGACAGAAAATAAAAAAGGAAAAGAAGATCAATTCAGAAGCTGATTATCCTCTGATTTAACTAAGGTCTGACTTATGCTACAAGTTAACCAAATTCAACCCGACTTGTTTCAACCCATACCAAACTTAGCCCGTACCCAACCCGCTCATCAGTAAGAAATTTTCATATGATATACTCATCGAAACACCATTACTTGGAAGTCCCACAAGGACACAATTTAGCTCTGCTACAATTAAAGTTAGAAAAACATATACAACAAACGGGGAACTCAATTTACCTCAAATTCTGGAGCCCCCACCACAAGCAGTAGCAGTACTTTTGAACAAATGTTGTAGAATAAACAATGCCCGACGACAAAGCCTGGTTAAAAATTCCAAAATCAAAAGGTGGTTCATCACCATCTGGAGAGCAACTCTCATCTAAAACCGCAGAACTGTTACTTATCCAGCTGCTGTATTGTTGCATGTGCTCGTTTCCACAATACAATAAATCTGAATCATAGTTACTCTTTTCACAAGCTCTCTTCCAGCATGTATCATTACGCTCTACAGACAACAAATACCAGAAGGCCCCAACTATCTGAAAAAAAGATATCATGAGAAATCAAGAAAATATAAATATATATAGAGAAAATTAGTAAATAGGTAACAATAATGTAAATGAGCAGCTCTAGTAGTAGCTTACATGACTGGCAAGCATGTACAGCAATAAATAAGTAGCAGCCCCAGCCCAAGCAGTCTCTGCAAGAACACCAGCCGTCCTTTTCAGTTCTGAAGTCAAAGGCACGATCCGAGCAAAGCGAGGGACATACTGAATTAAGACAATAAAAAGGAGGGCTTCCTTTGTAGCCAGTACATCTGAACCTTTAGACCTCTGCAGATATCTCCAGATAACAATCTGCATAATTATGAAATAAGTTTAAACACCAATCAAACATCCATATAGCTCATAATAGCCGGACGGTTCTTGTTTTGAGTGGTAAAATAACGCACAATTGCATAAAAAAGGTTACAAAGTTTGGTCTGATTTACGTATTGGGTAACACACTTTATTCGAAACTCACAATGCTCGGACTTTCAAACAATTTTCATTTAGGGTAATCTTTTAAGTTAAATGGTATTCAGACACTATGTCAGGAATAAAGTGAACAAGGTCAAAGTTATTGACACGTCAGCTCCCACATCATCTTTTTGACAAGGTAATCGGGGTGGATTATTTTAAGCAGATACCATACCAACATTTGTTACCTTTCTATGCAATTTTCCCTAAAATACCCATAAAATAACCTATGATAGAAGAGTTAAAAAGTGAAATTAGTTATGTAACCTGTGGCAGGGGGAGCACAGAAAGGAAATCAATGATGAAATACCAACGCAAGTATCTTTTAGCTATTTGTGCTGGATCTATTACAAGTTCACCCCGCCCAAATACACGTGATGATGGAGCAATAAAAGCAGTTCGGAATTCAAAAGCCATGTGGATAAGATAAAAAGCATCAACAACAGTTCTCAGTGTTGTAGCAATAACAGCTAGCTTTCGATCTATACCGAGGCATGATTTGGTTTTATCAAAAACTGGAAGATAGAAGAAAAGGGGATCGATAGATACAGCTAGAATGCACGAGATAACAAAGAACTTATTCCACGTGAGAAGAAATTTATCTTGAGGGTCTAAGATCTTTTTCTCTGACACCTTAAGATCTTCAGGGAACACTGCATGAGAAACCCCAAATCCAAGTGATCGACCAATTGATTTAAGTCCTTCTGATCCTTTTTTAATTCCATTTTTGAATGATCGGGTGGGGGAAGCAGCTGCATGTCTTGTTCGAGTTAATCCATCAAATCCGCATTTGTTCATTGCAACTGAAGAAGCTGGTGATGATGTTCTAGAATCCAAATCATCCAACCTTTAAATTTGAAGATAGGTGTTATTCAACATTGTAAGTAACCTTTTTTTCTAAAGTAAGAGGAGAAATAATTTGTTTCAAGAAATAAAAATTGAGAAATAAACTACTAGTATTTCTCCATACAATGTAACGGCAACAAATTCCAATTCATTGTTTCCTAGATTATTTCAAAAATTGCTTTCTTTTCTTGTCATACTTTTTAAGCTACAATGACCTTATTAACCCCCCTCCAACGTAATTGCAACAAATTCCAATTCATAATGTCCTAGATTACTTCAAAAAGATATTATTTTTCTGTCATACTTTTAAGCTACAATTACCTTATTGATCCCCAATGGACAGTTGCATCTTTGTGAAATTTATTTTGGTCCATAGGATAATGTTGAAAGCTAAAAAGTTCATTTTGAAAACTTTTCATATACTTGCCATTACTCCATTAGGGTATTATAGACATTGACTAATAGTCAATGAAGTCAGTTCTCTATCCCAAAAACAAAGTGATGCAAAACTCAGTGCTGAATATGAATGCCATGACTTATGACTAACAATAATGAAAAGTTTACCTCATAAACTTCTCTCTGTGGCCACCAACATACTGGGACTTTGATCCGTCGAACATGTTACAGTCTAACACAGAGATCCAAACTGCCACCAACCAATTAGAATAAGATTTAGAACAGATATGCATGTATTAAAGTGACATGCCACAAACTTTGTAACTCGTTGGTATTTCTAAAATCTCAAGACTCTACAAATGAAATAACAGCTTAATACATTTGCCATCCTCTCTATGGTCGTCAAATCCCCAAATTTCATTTTCTGCAAATCCTTATCATCATGTTTCAGCTATTATCTACAAACTAAACTTCCATTATGCAGATAAATTTTCTCTAAACTCAAATCTTGGAAATCCTTAATCAGTTAATCCAGTATAAATAAATAGTCTGTTACTGTTCTTCACCAAGAGAGGGGAGATTAGGAACTATCTGCTAGAGACCAGCAACCAAACATTAAATTGTTAAAGCTATAACCACAAATACATAATAAAGATCCATTTCCCCTATTAATTCAAAGGAAAATTCCATTTCACAAGTCCAACTAATTCTAGGTTTTCAAGACTCCTACACAAAAATCACATAAGGTAGAAATTCCACTTCCCAGATACCTAAGTTCCCAAAATTGACTTTAACTCATTTAGTGATAATTATTGCTGCTAATCAACAGCCAAAAGAACATAAAACCTAAGGAGATCCATTGTCCATTCGTAATCAAAACTTATCCATTGAAGTACCCCAATTAATTCAACCATGATTGCTGTCTTTCACCAATTTCATAAAAGTTAGCTTCCCAAACAACAGAATTGAACTATCAAGATCGAAAACTCACCGAGCAAACTCGAACTATCAAAGTCAAATATTATCATAATCAATCATATAGGCATAGAATTATAATTGAAAAAAAAAAGTATATAGCAACTAACCACTTTCGCTTACAGTGAGAAGAAAAACAAGCTCCACCGAACTAAATCATCATCGGAGGAGTGAAATCCGGAGACAATTTAGAGAACAACCTTCATACAAATGGGTCGAAAATGACGACAGAAAATAAGAGAGACCAAAAATGCAGAGAAATCGTCAACCAAGTTTCTTTCGGAATAAAAAAAATAGAAATGTTTTCAAAGCCCTGCAGTTATGAAAAAAAGTCACGACTAGCCCTTACTTTTTGAATATTTACTAATTTTCTATTTAGTTGGATTTTTTTATTAAACTTTTTGGTTTGGATTTTAGTTTTTAAAATCGGTTTTGAACTACACCGAATTACTATTTTGGTTGTGAATTATATTCGAATTAACTTTTTAAGAATCGAATAGTTAAAAAACCAAACTATAATACACATGTATAATAAACTGGCATGATACACACGTAATGCTGCAGCGGCAAATAATTTATTATGATAACATGTCGATTTTATTTATTTTGTTTTCTCCCAACAACTCTTGGTTGATTTTTAAAACATATTTTAAGAAAAAATCTTAATTTATAAAATAAGAATTGAGAAAGATTGTCTTGTCTTGAAAATTGTGTTGATGTAGGTAGAGAATTGTGTTAGTATGAGAGTGTGTTGGTAGATGGGTTAGATTATTTGAGAGGTGTATTAGTAATTTCTGATTACTGAAATTTTAATGGATTAAAAAAAAGTAAGAGTATACGAAGTGGGGGTGGTGAATGGATGTGGTAGGATGACAACTTGGGGGGGGGGGGGGGAGTGGTACCTCTCCATTAAGGCGTAGTAGGAGGGGAGATGTGGTATTCACTACATGTGAATGGATGTGTGGTGAGAAGATGTGAGTCACTTAGCTTTTGATTGGTTAGTTAGGTAATATGTGGGTCTCATAATTTGATGTGGTGAGAAGTAACCACTACGAGGCTAAGTGGTTGATTAAGTGGTAAGAGAAAAGGCTGACGTGATTGTGTGGTGAGTGTGGTTCTATGTGACAACTCCTTGTACTCGAGGAGAGAGAATGTTAAATATATTATAATATTGTAACATCCAGAAAATAAACGTGTATTATATAAGTGTTATATGTGTTATAAGTGATTGTAAGTATTAAAGTGTGGATTTTAACTAGAGGGGCCAAAGTTGTCAAAGTAAAAATTGAATAGTCAAGGGACTATTTATGTCAATATGGAAAACTTGTATATATATAAACTCATAATTGACTTTCTAAGTCAATTACTTCTCATTTTCAATATTCTCAGCAAACGTTTCCTCTCAACCAAGTTTGATTCTTAGCTTTTTGGAGTTTTAGACAAGAGAAAACAGAGTTTTAAGCTATCATCATCATCATCATCTCCATCTTTAATCATTTAAGGTATGATTGATTTAATAGTTTTCAAGTTCAAATGGGTTTATAGATTCAAATGGTTAAAACAAGAATCAAAGCATGCTATTTATGTGATTTGAGTGTTTTAGATTGTTAGGGATGTTGGAAAACACCCCCAAGATGTCAAATAACTGATTAGAATGAGTTCTATATGTTTTGGCCGGAAAAACAGCAAGTCGGCGGACTGTTCTGGTTCAGAGTAGCCGAGGCACGGGCGTGCCTTGCGGTCGTAACCGCCTTGTGTTCTTAAGGTCCGTGCGTGCCTCTTATGTCGTACGACTTTCAAGCTATAAGCCAGATCAATAAGTCGGATGAGAAAGTCGGACCAATAGCCAGGCACTGGCGTGCCTGTGGTAGGGCACATGCGTGCCCTTGTCTTATTCAGTTTTCTAGCATCAGTTTCAGCATATGCTTAATACATTATTGATATTATACCTGTAGAGACTAGCCGGGGACATTTACATGAACCTTTTTCATCTGTGGATTAGATTATAATACTTCAGATTACAAGGTAAGTCTTCTAGACTATCTTTCATATGTGAATCATGTGTGTTATTACAATGAGTACTTGTATGTATTCATCATACGTGTTATTTAACATACTGCTTTGTGCAGTAGTGGCACAGAATTAGCACAATATTGTGGCTCAGTTTGCTGCCCTGGGTCTAGAACCAGTGGTTGGCAGTTTCGTTATGTGATTATATACATGTGTTTATATGAATTACAGTCTGGTTTACTCACTAAGCTCTCGTAGCTTATCAATTATTATTTATGTGTTTTTGCAGGGCACAGTAAAGGCAAGGGCAAAGCTCTGGTTTGACTGCATTTGTTAAAACTTTAAAAAGAAACCGAACGTCTGGTTGTATAGAACAAGTGTTTGATGTTAAACTTGTAGTATTTTCATATGTGTGTAGTTTTTGATAAATAGTTTTGAAACAAGTACGCTTCCACCTTATGTGCAAATTTCAGAATGTAAATTATTATGTGAGTTTTTATCAAAAAGATCAGTTTTATAATTTGGGGCGTTACAAATGTAGTATAGATATATATATACACACACACACTTTTTTACAAGCATGGTTCCTAATTCCATGTTCAATTACTGTATTTGCTATCAAAAGCCTTGTAGTCCAGTGGTATTAAGGTGTTAGAAAAGTGCTTCCTATTGTTATGGCCGGCTTCTAGTCCCCCTGAGAACAAAAGATGTAGATTTTGAAGTAGGTTTAAGGAGTATGTGTGTGTGTGTTCCGCTATTAAAAATATACTTTATATGCTTTATAATGTAAGAAGTATGACTATGATAGGTGATAGATTAAACGACATAGATGAATCAAAATGTGCAAAACAAGAAACATGATAGAACAAACAGGAGAGACCCTTGTGGATACATTCTTAATTAAGTCATATTATATCATGAAAAAAATAACATGTAGTGTGAAGAAGATGAACTACGAGTACATGTATCTTAAGGAAGAAGATATTGTCTCTTAATTAATGTTCGGTGGTTTATCTTTTATAGATTTTTCACATGATCATCGTATCATACAACCTTTACTCTTAGTGATCGTTTTAATAAACCAATACATATTTTTTCACAAGGACCTAATGTATTACATGATTACTTTATGACATGTTACCACATTAAATGTACTTATGTACACAGTGAGACTTAGGTTAGAGTTTCCCGTCCTTATCGTTGTGCACCTTCGATGCACATATTAGACGGATTTTTTACTATTGCACATATTATATATATTTGAGTCAACATTGTATAGGATTACATATTAATGCAAGTCCTCGTGACCTCTAGGTTGGTTTTATTTTTTATCCAAGTGAATTCGGTTTATATCCAACAAAAAGCTCGTATTAACGTAGTTTCAATGCGAGGTGGTTCCATTTTTTGAGAACAAAAAACTAATGGTTTAATATAATTAGTTTTGTTTCAAGCAAGCGAAAACTCTAAAATTTTCCACGTCGGCACAAAAAAAATAATAAAAGTTAAAAATTGTTAATCAACCTAATCTAGTTAAGATTTAAGGAGTTGAGTTGAGAAGTTAATTAAAAAATTAAAATTTGTTAATTTGTATGAATTTCTAGTCGAAACAAGATTTGAACTTAAATGCATTTATCTAAATTAGGGTATATTATAACTAAACATGTCTTTGAACTAAAGATCAATTTTTGAGACGATGAAAAATAACGAGGGCAAATTAAGAAAAAATATATTTTGTCTAATAGCAAACGATATGATATGGGAGGAAAGAAAGGAGGAAGATGCACCATACGCTTGAGGGGAGGGGAATGGGCCAATGGGGGATCCACCCCTATTGGGAGATAAGTGTCGTAACATGAGGAAGAGAGTATGTGTCGTCTCGAACGTGATAGAGTGAGAAAGTGATTAACAACTACTTTTTATTTAATAATGCATTTTCAATGAAACATAATTTTTGACTTATTATATTAAAACGTTGTGCAATATATTTAATAAGTTATAAAACGTTAAACAAAATTTATATTTACGAGTTCTTACAATTTTTTTAGAATTATTAATATTAAACTTGGTTTATATGTTAATCAATATTAAATCTATGACACGGATTTTTGATAAACTATGAATTATAGATTGTATTATAAAATTAATAATAAAATTTAGAAAATCTGTTTATATATTTTATATATTAATGATTATGAGTTATGTTCAATAAAATCCATTTAAAAAACATAGCTCTAAAATTTTAATATTCAATCACAGGTGATTCAGTATACAATCACATGTGATTTGTAAAAACATCACATGTGAATT
>JAUEJL010000009.1:313723-323750 GCA_032274825.1 Drosophyllum lusitanicum | reverse complement strand
GTTTAAGATTTCAAACAATAATTGTTTAAAATTTATATAAACAATACCCGTGTTTATACACGGGGTATTAAACTAGTATATATTATTACTCTTTAATATCATATAAATTTAAAATTTATTTTAATTATTTACATATTTATATTCAAGGTACTATTTTCATTTTAAAAAGTCTAACACATGAACATAAATAATAAAACCGACTCTATCCGACTATCTTGATATCTTCCTACATAGGGCATTATCGTAATTTAAAACTACTGAGCCAAGAGCTAGGGCAGAGCCGACTTTATCCGCCTATAAATAGACCTCTCCGCCCTCATTCCCTTCTTGATACAACGCTCTCCTCCGGTCGATTTCTAGACCGAGAAAAGAAGCGAAAAACCTGATGAATCAGTCTTAACTGTCAAATCGAACTCACGGATCGAATCAAATTCTAAATTTCAAGATATATAAGCCTGTTCAATCTATTTCGCAGTACTTCGATACCCTAAATTTGTTGATTTGATTCTGGGCGATCTGTGTATAGAGCTACAATAATGGATATACGCTTCCCCTACTCTCCGGCAGAAGTTGCAAAAGTCCGGGTGGTTCAGTTTGGCATCCTCAGTCCCGATGAAATTGTAATCATCATTTTCGCCCCTTTCCGTTGCTGTTCTTTTGTCATTGTAGACGAAATTTAAGAAATCGTTCGGTTGTATGTTGGTGTTTTATGTGTCGAAGTTAAACATTGATCAAGGGAATTTGGTTAGAAATTTAGAGGTTATACGGAGTTTCCGTTGTTTATAGTTGTGATCGCCATGGGCTTAGATTTTGATTCTTTTTAGATATTTCTAGTAACATGCTGATGTAAGTAAGTAAACTTGAATCATTTGGCCTGAGCTGATGATTTGAGTGAGTAGATGGAGGTTTTTGAACTTGCTTATGTGAAAGGATTGTTTTTATATTGAATTTGAAGTTCATCTTGCCTGATTTTATTCGTTTTGCTTGTTGCAGAGGCAAATGTCTGTTGTGCATATAGAGCATGGTGAAACTACAGAGCGTGGTAAGCCCAAGGTAGCGGGGCTTAGCGACCCGAGGCTTGGGACTATTGATCGGAAGATGAAATGTGAGACTTGTATGGCTAATATGGCTGAGTGCCCTGGTCATTTTGGACATCTTGAGCTTGCGAAACCTATGTTTCACATTGGATTTATGAAGACAGTACTCAGTATAATGCGATGTGTATGCTTCAATTGCTCAAAGATCCTTGCAGATGAGGTACTCTATACGGATGAAATCTGGATTTCTGGGTTTACGTGGTTGATATCTGAAATCAATGAAGCTTTCTATAATATGATGTGCTTCATTCTGAAGTTTGATATACATCTTGACTTGAAACATGAGTTCTGCTTTTATATTGAGTACGATGTGCTTTTTATGTGGATACGATCAGCTCTTGATTGCTTGAAACTGTGTTAACATTTTCCCTGGTTATATGATTTTCGTCTTCTATCATCTTGCTTACCTTGAGGTCTGAACTTGAGTGCCAGTTTAAAGGGAAACCAGTGTTTAGGTTATAGAGGAGGGTGAAATTAGTTTCTGAAACTCTAGATAGGGTTTTAGATCTTACCTTGTTTGGGATGATTGACATTGAAGAGGTTTTTGGCGAGGGTTATCTTGTAATGTATTGATGATATGAACTGGTTTACATAGTAACGAGTTATTCAGTGGACACACGACATAATGTGAGAATTTCTGAAATATAAAAAACTGCGACGGCGGAAATACTTTTTTATTGGAAGGCGGTAAATACTATGTACCTATTACCATATAAGGAGAAGTGAAACAGTATTGATAGGAGAAAGAGCTTTGTAAAGTTATGTTGTTATAGTGGCATTGTAGTAAGAAATAATTTCAGCACAATTGTTTGTTATATTGTAATCATCTATCTACATTTGACATGCGAGGCTTTTATTTGTTGTATAATTGGATATTTTCAAGTCTCTTTGCTGTGGTGTAGCCGTGTAGACTGTCTAAAGAGCATGCATTAAACAGTGTTGTTGTGCCTGATTTGTACTTATTTTGTTTTCAACCACTACTAGATGTCATGTTAATTGGTTTCATGTGTAAATAAATCTTCTTTTACCAACTGGTGTCTTATCCTTAATTTTATACTATAAAAGATATTAAGACCCAAGAGGCGAGAAATATACGACAACTATTTCTGGCAACTTACTTCTTGTCTGAAGAACTTGCTAAGGAAAATGATGTCCAGTAACATATTTGGTCTTCTACTCTTTTCATAATTCTATTTCTATTTCAAGATTTTCTTTTAAATCATGTCCTATCTTTTCTTTCTTCTTCTACAGGAGGATCATAAGTTCAAGCAAGCCCAAAAAATAAGAAACCCAAAAAATAGGCTTAAAAAGATATTGGACGCATGCAAGAGCAAAAGTAAGTGTGAAGGTGGTGATGAGATTGATTCCCAAAACCAAGACGGTGACGAACCTGTTAAGAAAAGCCGAGGAGGTTGTGGAGCCCAACAGCCAAAGATTACTATTGAAGGTATGAAAATGGTTGCAGAATACAAGCTTCAGAAGAAGAAAAATGATGACACAGAACAGCTTCCAGAGCCTGCCGAAAGAAAGCAGCAGCTTTCTGCAGAAAGGGTATCATTACGGAACTCGCATTTATAATTCTAACTTCACCTGTTGTGTTTCTTCTGTTAATGGCTTATAAATATTAACTTTTACCAGGTTTTAAGTGTACTAAAGCGAATAAGTGACGAAGACTGCATGTTGCTGGGCTTAAACCCAAAATACGCTCGTCCTGATTGGATGATTCTGCAGGTCCTTCCGATCCCACCACCTCCCGTCAGACCATCTGTGATGATGGATACTTCTGCTCGAAGTGAGGCAAGTTTCTTTATTTTTTATTTATTTTTGTATTGGGTGAAAAGAAATGGGAATATGGGATTTTATTGGTCCAAAATCTTCAACTTAGTAGCAGACACTAGTAGGGGTTTAACTAAGTTGAGCCAACTCAAGATTGACTTGTTCAAAGTCGAGCTAGAGTTACCCAAGTAGTCTTTCGAGTAGAGCTCGAGTACTTAAATACTTGACTCGTGCAGCTCATCAAGCATGTGCCATTTTGCTTTTTTACCCTTTTTGTATAAGCATAATGTCTTTAATGTCTTGTCAGATGTCATCTCACATATTTCTTTTTTATACCTGAAACAGGATGACTTAACTCATCAGCTGGCCATGATAATCAGACACAACGAGAATCTGAGGAGGCAAGAGAGAAATGGAGCTCCTGCTCACATAATCTCTGAATTTGCCCAGTTACTGCAGTTTCATGTTGCAACCTACTTTGACAATGAGCTCCCGGGTCAGCCAAGGGTATGCATATGTCCCTGTTCATAATATTATTATACACTGATTGCAAAATTACATTGTTATGACATAGAATGTCGGTTATGCAACAGGCCACACAACGGTCTGGTCGTCCTATCAAATCGATATGCAGTAGGCTCAAAGCAAAAGAGGGTCGCATAAGAGGCAATTTGATGGGAAAACGTGTCGATTTTTCTGCACGTACAGTCATCACCCCGGATCCAACCATTAATATTGATCAACTGGGAGTACCATGGAGCATTGCTCTTAATCTAACATATCCCGAGACTGTTACTCCTTATAACATAGAAAGGTCGGTGCACATTTGGGAATATTTTCTTCCATTTCGTTTGATTGTTGGTTGTTGACTTCTAATTTTTTGTTTTTTGTCAGGTTGAAGGAGCTTGTTGAGTATGGTCCCCATCCACCACCTGGTAAAACTGGAGCTAAATATATTATCAGGGAAGATGGTCAGAGGCTTGATCTTCGTTACTTGAAGAAAAGCAGTGATCATCATTTGGAGTTTGGATACAAGGTAATGTACCTCTTTTGCTCTATTTAAACAGTTAATGTCGTCTAGTTGTCATTTTCTGATAATCCTGTTGTTTTGCAGGTGGAGCGACATTTGAATGATGGAGATTTTGTTCTTTTTAACCGACAACCAAGTTTGCATAAGATGTCTATAATGGGGCATAGGATTAAGATCATGCCATACTCCACATTTCGGTTGAATTTATCTGTCACTTCACCATATAATGCTGATTTTGATGGAGATGAAATGAACATGCACGTACCTCAGTCATTTGAAACACGAGCTGAGGTTCTGGAGCTGATGATGGTTCCTAAATGCATTGTCTCGCCTCAAGCAAATCGTCCCGTTATGGGTATTGTGCAGGATACACTCTTAGGTTGCCGGAAAGTTACCAAGAGAGATACATTTATTGAGAAGGTGTTGATCACAATCTTATCTAGTTCTTTTTTTTTCGGGTGCATAAACTTAGAGATGATCATTGTTACCCATTTGGTTGATTCCGGTTATGTTTTATATCTAAGTGGTCCAATACGAAAATTACAAAAAGGATTAAAAGGAAATGGGTAAAATGGGTTGAAAGCTGCTCATAGTGTATAATTTATGCTTAAACCCTCCTAAATTAGATTTTTACTGACGCAGTAATTATATATAAAAAATGAGAAATTGGGACAGGAAGTGTTTTGCGGCTGCCCGACCTGACCTAACTCACTTCGCGGGTGTGTTTTGCCACGTCTAGTTCTCTTTTCATGGTTTATTCTGTAATATGCAGGATGTTTTCATGAACATATTGATGTGGTGGGAAGACTTTGATGGAAAAGTACCAACACCCACTATTCTGAAACCTAGACCACTGTGGACGGGAAAACAGGTGTTTAATCTCATTATTCCAAAGCAGATTAATCTCATTAGAACAGCAGCTTGGCATTCAGAAACAGAGACCGGACATATGACACCTGGTGACACACAAGTTCGAATAGAAAAAGGAGAGGTCATCACTGGTACTCTCTGTAAAAAAACCCTCGGTGCATCTACGGGAAGTCTTATACATGTCATCTGGTACTTGTTTTGGACTGCTATTTTTATAAATATATTCAAATATAGTTGGACATGCATGTAGTTTTTTATTATGATATAAATTTACAGGGAGGAAGTTGGTCCAGATGCTGCTCGTAAGTTTCTTGGACATACCCAGTGGCTTGTTAACTATTGGCTTTTGCAACAAGGATTCAGCATTGGCATTGGAGACACAATTGCTGATGCATCCACTATGGAAACAATTAACGAAACTATTTCCAAAGCAAAGAATGAGGTGAAGGAACTTATTAGGGCTGCTCAAGATAAACAGTTGGAGGCAGAACCCGGTCGAACGATGATGGAATCGTTTGAAAACAGAGTCAATCAGGTACCTAAATTGTAAAATTGGTGGCAGTGTTAACTGTTTTTTTTAAATCTCAAAAGGGGCAAATCCAATAATTTAGCTAAATGGGCAATGGGTCAAACATGTTTCAGTTACCAAAATTTTGTTTATAATGCATACAACCTCTTAAAAATTTCCTATTCAATGATCTTGATTATTATTGTTGTAATGCTTTTCTTTAATCATACTTAGCATTGTAATACTTTTCTTTAATCATACTTAGCATGTTGTTCTGTTTAGGTGCTGAACAAGGCTCGTGATGATGCTGGAAGTAGTGCGCAGAAAAGTTTATCAGAAAGCAATAATCTCAAGGCAATGGTTACTGCAGGTTCTAAAGGAAGTTTCATTAATATATCACAAATGACTGCTTGTGTGGGACAGCAAAACGTTGAGGGTAAACGAATTCCATACGGTTTCATAGATCGAACTCTTCCTCATTTCACAAAAGATGATTACGGGCCCGAGAGTCGTGGGTTTGTGGAAAATTCTTATCTACGAGGCTTGACACCACAAGAGTTCTTTTTTCATGCAATGGGTGGTAGAGAAGGTTTGATTGATACTGCTGTGAAAACATCTGAAACGGGTTATATTCAACGGCGGTTGGTCAAAGCTATGGAAGACATCATGGTGAAATATGATGGTACAGTTAGGAATTCCCTCGGTGATGTTATTCAGTTTCTTTATGGGGAAGATGGTATGGATGCCGTTTGGATTGAAAGTCAGAAACTCGATTCCTTAAAGATTAAAAAGAAAGAGTTTGATCGGCTTTTTAAGTACGAGATCGATGACGAGAACTGGAACCCGAGTTACATGTTGCCGGAACACGTTGAGGATTTGAAAACTATTCGTGAGTTCCGGAATGTGTTTGATGCCGAAGTACAAAAACTAGAAGCTGATCGGGTTCAGCTTGGGACTGAGATTGCTACCACTGGTGATAACTCATGGCCAATGCCAGTGAATCTTAAACGGCTTATTTGGAATGCACAGAAGACATTTAAAGTTGATTTGAGGCGGCCTTCAGATATGCATCCGATGGAAATCGTGGAAGCTGTCGATAAGCTTCAAGAAAGGCTTCGTGTTGTTCCCGGGGATGATTTGTTGAGTATTGAAGCTCAAAAGAATGCAACTTTATTCTTCAATATTCTTCTTCGTAGCACGTTTGCTAGTAAGAGGGTGTTGAGTGAGTATAGGCTTACACGTGAGGCGTTTGAGTGGGTTATTGGTGAGATAGAATCGAGGTTTTTACAGTCACTTGTTGCACCTGGAGAAATGATTGGGTGTGTTGCAGCACAGTCGATTGGTGAACCAGCAACACAGATGACTCTAAACACTTTCCATTATGCTGGTGTGAGTGCCAAGAATGTGACCCTTGGTGTTCCCCGATTAAGAGAGATTATTAATGTTGCTAAAAAGATTAAGACTCCCTCTTTGTCGGTTTATTTGAAGCCTGATGTCAGCAAGACAAAGGATCGGGCCAAGAATGTTCAGTGCGCGTTGGAATACACGACACTCCGTAGTGTGACTCAAGCTACTGAAGTATGGTATGACCCGGATCCCATGAGTACAATTATCGAGGAGGATGTTGATTTTGTGAAATCATACTATGAAATGCCGGATGAAGAAATTGACCCTGATAAGATATCTCCTTGGTTACTCCGTATCGAGTTGAATCGGGAAATGATGGTTGATAAGAAGTTAAGCATGGCAGATATTGCTGAGAAGATAAATCTTGAGTTCGATGATGATTTAACGTGTATATTCAATGATGACAATGCAGAGAAATTGATTCTGCGAATACGTATTATGAACGATGAAGCTCCAAAAGGTGAGTTGCAAGATGAATCGGCTGAAGATGATGTTTTCCTCAAGAAAATTGAAAGTAATATGCTAACAGAAATGGCACTTCGTGGAATTCCCGATATTAACAAGGTGTTCATCAAATCAGGAAAAGTCAACAAATTCGATGAGAATGAAGGATTTAAGCCAGAAGTTGAATGGATGCTTGATACTGAAGGTGTAAATCTGTTGGCTGTTATGTGTCATGAGGATGTTGATGCATTGAGAACAACTAGTAATCATTTGATCGAGGTGATTGAAGTCCTTGGAATCGAAGCTGTTCGAAGGTCTTTACTTGATGAACTTCGAGTGGTGATTTCTTTTGATGGATCGTATGTAAATTACCGGCATCTGGCTATATTGTGTGACACCATGACTTATCGAGGTCATCTTATGGCCATTACTCGTCACGGAATTAATAGAAACGATACTGGCCCAATGATGAGATGCTCGTTTGAAGAAACAGTCGATATTCTCCTTGATGCTGCTGTGTATGCAGAAACTGATTACCTTCGTGGAGTTACCGAAAATATAATGTTGGGCCAACTTGCTCCTATAGGAACGGGAGATTGTGCTCTTCTATTAAACGAAGAAATGCTACAACAAGCCATTGATGTTCAACTCCCAAGTTATATGGACGGTCTCGATATCGGAATGACACCTGGCAGATCTCCCGTTACACCTTACCACAATGATGGTGGAATGTCTCCTACCAATATTCTGTTTAGCCCAAATTTACGGTTATCACCGTTCAATAGTGATGCACAGTTTTCACCTTATGTTGGTGGAATGGGGTTTTCTCCTGCTTCATCACCAGGTTACAGCCCTTCGTCCCCTGGTTACAGCCCTTCGTCCCCTGGTTACAGCCCTACATCACCTGGGTATAGTCCAACTTCACCGGGTTATAGCCCTACATCACCTGGTTATAGTCCCACTTCACCAACATACAGCCCAAGTTCACCTGGTTATAGTCCAACCAGTCCTACCTACTCCCCCACATCACCCAGTTACTCACCCACCTCACCCAGTTACAGCCCTACATCTCCAAGCTACAGCCCGACATCGCCTAGCTACAGCCCGACATCGCCTAGCTACAGCCCTACCTCGCCCGCTTACAGCCCAACCTCACCCGCCTACAGCCCCACTTCACCGGCATACAGTCCAACCTCACCCTCCTACAGCCCAACCTCTCCATCATACAGCCCAACCTCGCCCTCCTACAGCCCAACCTCGCCCTCCTACAGCCCCACCTCACCGTCATACAGCCCCACCTCACCAGCATACAGTCCTACATCCCCTGGCTACAGTCCTACTTCACCAAGCTACAGTCCTACTTCACCTAGCTACAGTCCAACTTCACCGAGTTACAATCCGTCATCGGCAAAATACAGCCCATCTTTGGCTTACTCCCCTAGCAGTCCAAGATTGTCGCCTTCAAGTCCATATAGCCCTACCTCACCCAACTACAGGTACCATGCCCTAACTTTCTTATTTGTTTATTTTGTTTGTACTGGTGGAGCTTTCCTTTTCAGATCTCCAGTTTTAAGTTTTTTTTGGAGTAGTTTTGTCAAACTTTTGGGCATAAGTTGTTACGGGTGATTTTTAAGACTACAATTTCTAATGTTATTGCAGTCCTACATCTCCATCATATTCTCCAACATCTCCATCTTACTCTCCTTCAAGCCCTACCTACAGTCCCAGCAGGTACTATATCTATATATGATCTTTTGTTCTACGAGTAGTGTTTGCGAGTACTGCAAATTCTTCTTTTAAAGTCCCAGCAGGTGCTCTATATAATTTTTAATGTGAAAGAGCTTAATATTTCTGTGTTTCTGCAGTCCTTACAACTCTGGTGTGGGTCCTGACTACAGCCCAAGCTCACCACAGTACAGGTGAGTTCTCATCTCATCTTTTGGTTTCCTCACATATACCAAAATACTTGACACTAAATACTGCTAATCAAAAGACATTCTCTTTGAAGAATGCAAACTTTTTTGTTACCAAGGATAATGCTTGTTAATTATAGTATCCGGGTTTATTTCAGTCCAAGTGCTGGGTACTCGCCAAGTGCACCTGGGTATTCGCCATCATCAACAAGCCATGACGGATCTAGGCCGTAGTGTAAGGGCTGCATTTTGTGTCAATGGATTCATTTTTAGATGATGGTGTATGATATGGTTTTGGGGAGACTTGGACCTTGGGTTTGACTTGTCTGGTATAAAGTGAGACCAGACTATTGTTGTTTCTTTTTGAACAAATGTTGGCCTGGCTTGTTTGTTGTTCCAGATCTAAAGTAAAACTGGGGTAACTTATTATACAATCAGCTCTCTCTCTCTCTCTCTCTTGTCTCTTAATGTGATTTATTCTGTGTTCTAAGACATGTCGCTTGGCCTCGAGACCAGTTTCTGATACTGAGATTTGTCAATAGTGTTGAAATCCGTCGTTCGTCGTGAAAATCATATCAAATATTATTTTATCATGGTAATTACTGTTCAAAGAGGTGGTGTCTACCCTTATTTTAAAAAGGTTGTAAAATCTGTTTTTTGTTGTTTGGGCAAGTAAAATTATTCTTCGTGTGATATTTGTTAGTAAAACTGGATGCTTCATATTCCTTAAAATCTTGTTTGCTTATGTGATCTTGATCTTTAATCCTTGGAGCGAAAGGTGTACAATCGGCATACCATCGGTATGCTTTGTTGGAGGCTCGGTACCGAGGGGCAAACCGAACACCACGGTCGCCTTTGGTACCCAGGGGCGGACCCAGGATTTGAGATGAGTGGTAGCACCAGATCTAAGATTTGAAATGAGTGGTAGCACCGCCTCTAAAAAATCGGAATTTACACTACGAAAAATCGAAATTTACACTAC
>JAUEJL010000009.1:300652-311904 GCA_032274825.1 Drosophyllum lusitanicum | reverse complement strand
CCCCTTTTTTCAAGGACCTTATTCCATCTGAAATCCGTCTATAACGCCGTTTTCCGACGGATTTCCGACGGATTTTGCCGTCGGAAATCGCCCTGTTCCTTGTAGTGTAGCTAAAGGGTATATTATATTATTTATATATACCAATTGATCTAAGACTTTGATGTTCGAATTTAGTCATAATGATGATACGTTGAATAATGTATTTTGGTAGTTAGAAAACGTACAAGACAAACATCCTTTTAATTTATAGATGTATTGAACAAAAAGAAGAGAGGAGTTAAGGCAAAGTAGGATGGTTTATTAAAAGGAAATGTAATTTTTTTTAATTAAATATCATCAATGGTCCAGATTAAATTTTAAAAATTTGGGCGGAGTGGCATTTTCGTAATTTCTCGTAATTCACATGTGATGCTTTTACAAATCACATGCGATTGTATACTGAATCACCTGTGATTGAATATTAAAAATTCTGGACTATGTTTTTTAAATGAACTTTATTGAACATAACTCGATATGTATGAACTAATTAACTAAGACGAAAGGAAACTTACAAAATTGTATAGATGATATTCAATTCAGTCATGTATTAATTGTTTAATTGCATAAACCTAAAAAGGATGGATGGATGTGTCAATTTGGTTCAACACGAATGACCAAAGTACTTCGTTACAGTTGACAGACACACGTACATGCAGTATTCAAACAAAAAACAAACATTGACATGCAGATTGGACATAACTACTATTCAACTAAAAAAAGAAAGAAAAAATTAGAAAACCTGCCTCAATGAAAACATATATGTAAGGATCGATGGAATGGGCAGCATTTTCCTTTCACACAACATAGTACTGAAATTTAGTACCACCCTTTATTTTTATTTTCCCTTCATGTCCTCCTCATTAGAAACATTTCCTGTGCACAATCGAAGGTCCCGACTCATCGTATTCAGCCTTTGCAATCCACATCTGCATATATGCCACACGTACCAAAATCAACAATCATTCATTTATATATATCCGCTTCTACAAATGCCAAATTCGACCCATGTTTTCATTATGATTGATCTCAAATAGGTTGATCTTATAATTTAGCTGGCCATGTTAAAAGTCATCCGAAGTCCATTCTTGATGCATACAATCTCTATATCGTTTTATTCAACTTATTATTGCGTTACTTTTTTTAATCATAGTTAACGCATTAACTAGTTCAGAAAATGGACAAGAAAGTGTTTCTAGTATAAAAATGAGTTAAAATACAAGAAAAAATTAAGAAGTTAATGAAACTAAAATGGGAAAATGTGAGTGAAGAATGAATTGAACCTGCTGGAAGGTGCTAAGAGATGCCAAGATAGAGCCTCCAATCCAGACACTGTACTTCCTTTCCGGTGGAGCTACCACTTTGATCTTCATGCTACTTGGGGCTAATGCAGTAATTTCCTTGCTCATTCGGTCAGCAATACCAGGGAACATTGTGGTACCACCACTGAGTACAATGTTCCCATATAAATCCTTTCTAATATCCACATCACATTTCATAATAGAGTTGTATGTTGTTTCATGAATCCCAGCAGCTTCCATTCCGATCATCGATGGCTGGAAAAGGACTTCAGGGCACCTGAAACGTTCAGCACCAATAGTGATTACCTGCCCATCGGGCAGCTCAAAGCTCTTCTCCACTGCAGAGCTAGTCTTGGATGTTTCTAGTTCCTGCTCATAATCGAGGGCAATATATGCCAACTTTTCTTTCATGTCTCTTACAATTTCCCGTTCAGCAGTAGTGGTGAATGAGTAACCCCTCTCAGTCAGAATTTTCATCAATGCATCCGTCAGGTCACGGCCAGCAAGGTCCAGACGCAATATTGCATGAGGGAGGGCGTACCCTTCGTAAATGGGGACTGTATGGCTTACACCATCTCCAGAATCAAGAACAATACCTGCACAACAAAACATCTTAAGTTTATAAAGAATAGATGCTACAGGTGGCAAGCTTGGCGGTTTGGATTGGGTCAAAACAGGTTTGTGTTGAAAATAGCCAAATACCACCTCTGGTCTAACATCTTTAATCCGAAAATGACAAATGTGCCAACTAACATGTTAAAGCATTACCACAGTTTGTTTTTGACACTTGTGTTGTTGACTGTTGACAATATTACTCCTTTCACAATAATATAATGTTTCATAATGCAACAAGCTCAGGCAACCCCCATGAGAAAGAAAGAACAGAGATGGCAAGATGGTCTGGGCGGGCAGTTGGGTAATGGATCAAGATGGGTCTGGACCAAAATGGGTATGTTTATGGTACTGTTCGAGATGGGCCAGGTGGGCTTGGCCTGAATAGTTTCCTTTATCTTTTACAAAAATAACGTGAGTTAAATATGATATAATAGATATATTATAACAGTAACAATCCTTAAGGTACTGAGTTAATTTAGAACTGAATTCAATAAAAAATAAAACTTGGGTTTAACCGCTTTGACCCATTTGACCTGTTTCCCATTTAGCTATTCATTTGTTTTACCCATTTGACTTGTTAGAGATCAAACACGACCCAAGTCAATCCATTTACAAACAAATGAGTCTAAATTGCCACCTCCAGATGGAGCAGTGATAAGAAACTTACCAGTCGTACGACCACTGGCATAGAGTGAGAGAACAGCTTGTATTGCAACATACATAGCAGGCGCATTAAATGTTTCAAACATTATCTGCGTCATCTTTTCACGGTTGGCTTTTGGATTAAGGGGTGCCTCAGTAAGGAGAACTGGGTGCTCCTCTGGTGCCACACGGAGTTCATTGTAGAAGGTGTGATGCCAAATCTTTTCCATATCATCCCAGTTATTCACAATACCGTGCTCTATTGGATATTTTAGAGTTAGAATACCACGCTTGGACTGGGCCTCATCCCCAACATATGCATCCTTTTGCCCCATGCCAACCATCACCCCAGTGTGACGAGGGCGTCCGACAATGCTGGGGAAAACTGCTCTTGGTGCATCATCTCCAGCGAATCCAGCCTTAATAAAATAAGCTCAGACTTAGCAAATGTAATTCTACTCCAACAATCATTCACTACTATTAACTTATTACGTGTTAACTTCTTATATATCTCAAAACATTAAAGGAAAAGTTTCCACTTGATATGTTCTGAGATAAAAGCAAGATTACATTATATTATAGCATTATGTCCACAAGAAAAACAATACTACACTGTATTAAGCTATTTTCCAGGTTGGTTATGAAATATGAATTCAGGTAATGAAAATGGTACAAAGGAAGCCATTGACCCTGAACGATGAAATAAAATAGTTTAGAAACAAAATTATAATAACACATTCAAATTGATACCTTAACCATCCCAGTTCCATTGTCGCAAACAAGTGGCTGAATATCTTCTGAGTCTGCCATCTTAACTCAATGCCTGTAACAAAATAGCAATCAAATCTATATTTAATGGCCCATCAACAAACATGGAAACAACTCAAAACGATCTCAAATGAGGATTTGTTTTCCACAGCGAAATATATGGGAAATAGAAATGGCCTAACACAATTCCATCAATTTAAAGGGAAGATCATTATCAAGAATCAGAAGGGAAAAAAGGAAACCATGTGAACAACAAAGAAGCTTTTTTTTTCTTCTAACATTTACGCTTCTGTTTTGTATTTACATTTTCTGTGATGTAAATAGAGTGGCATTCAGCAAGAAAGTGAGAACAAGTTTGGCAAGATTGTTTCTCTTTTAAAGAAATTAAGATGAAAATTTAGAAACAAAAGTAAAATTGTGATTACAGTCTCTGAATGTTCATTCTCATTTAAAGTCAAATGATCAATGATATGTTTTTCTATAAACAACGAAAACACGTCAAAACCAAGATCACAAATTGTAACTACCATTTACAAAATTTGTAAACTGATTGAGATTTAAGAGAAAGGTAAAGTAGATGACGCAAGATGATCTGTCCTGTTTTCAACTTTTTAGAGATGTAACTATGTAAGTAAAAACAAAAATGATGCCTAAAATGCTCAATTTAATGGGAATGTCCACAATATTGCATTATGAAATCTACAAAGCTAGTGTGATAACATCTCAAATACACATCCATATATTACAAAAGCAAACATACAGACTTAGTATGTTTTATGTATTTATTTATGTGTACATACATACATAAACAAATAGATATGTATATGTATACGTATGTTTTATTTGCATGTCATCTACATCTACGCCATCTACATGTATATGTACACGTATGTATGTGTTGTTTCATAGGGAAGTGCATCATTCAAATGTAATGTCCTTTGGTGTTTGAGTTCTCAAAAAAAACAAAATTAATTAGACAAAATCTCTGAATCAAGAGTGTATGTAATGATATCATTCAGAAACCAGTTTGTTATCGCATATGTAACAGATAATTTAGATCTCCCATACAAAAAAACAAGCGACGGAAAAATTAACTGGATCTTATATCGATTCCACAATGTGGCATCCGACGAGTGGAATCATAAACAAGTGCTTTTAGATCATAACGTCTAACTCTTACAGAAACACACAAACAGGCAATTAAATGCAACCAAGGTACATGAATTCAATTGAGGAAAAGAAAATCGTTCTCATACACAAAAAATAGACGGATCAATCGTTAATTCGCGTAGAATCGTATCTTGATATACTGAAACATGGCATAAACGACATGCAGAGAATCACAGAAAAGAAATGCTGACAGAATTCAGAATGGAATCAATGTGAGAGTATAATCAATGAAGAGAGCGTATTTCAGAACTGAATTGAAGAAGATTTACCTATCAAAAAACGCAAAAGTTGATTGATCGTGAGAGAGATCGAATGAACCTGCGTTGGAGAGAACCACTCACATTTGCGTTTGGCGAGTGTGTGTAAATGGGGTAAATGGAAGGGAACGGGAGTACTTGAAATTCGGGTGATCGCTACACCATCCGTTCCAATTTTGTTTCAATTCTATTATTAGTTTGTTACGCAATATTATTTATTATAAACTAAAAAAACACAATATATAGTTATTACAAGCAAAATATGATATGTTATTAACGTCGTCTAATTTAGTAGTAGTTGTATATAGTGTTCAATCTATAATTAATTCATAGTTCTAATGGACTAATTTTAGCCAATGTCATCGATGGTCAAGATTAAATTTTAAAAATTTGGCGTGACATTTTCGTAATTCACATGTGATGTTTTTACAAATCACATGTGATTAAATATTAAAATTTTAGGAATATGTTTTTTACATGGACTTTATCGAACACAATTCTATATATACATACCGTTTAAATTATTAAGTCATGTTTGTAACACCATCTAAGATGCTATCGAGTTACTGTTGACAGCATATATCATTCCCCCTTATTATAAGACTATACATGTACTAATGATTGTCAAGAATGTCTGACACATCAGCATTAATAACATATGACTATCTTATAACTAACCGTCCTAGTAATGATTGTCATATAATTGGTTGTCACATCATCATCACTACTATATTGAATCCACATAATATTAATTTAAATTAATTTGATTGGTTGAATTAAAAAAAACCGATATCAAGCTCGCAAGCTCGTCACCAGAATGACGAGCATTTTGATGACGAGCAAACAACGAGCCCTACGTAACAATTGATGAGCTGAGAATGAGGATGACGGGCTCGTCATTATGCACATGACGAGCTACTACAAGTGATCTAAACTACACAATGCATAAAGGCAAGTTAATTTAGTGGAGATTGAGAGGGGGTTGGGAAATAGTGGAATCAAAAAAATCATGAAGGGTGGTGCAATTTTCGAATTAATTAAGAATTTTTGAAAGTTAACCTACTATTTACAAAAAGGGAAATAGTAACTATATGGTTTCTTTTAGTTTTAAGATATTTGTAACCTACTTTATTAACCTATCATAGCTACTCATAACTTTGTAACCTACTTTATTAACTTTTAATAACCTTGTAACATCCTACTTTGACGCTTGTTAGTTTAACTCTTAGGTTCAGTTTGTTTCGTAAAATTTAAAGGAATAAAACTGATTTTAATTTCATTCAGCCCACATATGGAATGAATTTTCCAACAAATGAGATTTTATTCAAAAACAAGTTTAACAAACACAATACAACACGGAATTTGATTTCAATTCCATTTCATTCCTTCGAATTCTGTAAAACAAACAGGATTATGGAAATTATGATTTTGGATTATTTATTGGTGTAATTATTTCATGAGATTGAGATATTCTTTATAAATGTACATTTGTGAGAGCTTGAATTATAATTTGTCAATGCTTGAGAACTTTATAAATTGGCTGATTAATTTTACTAGGCATGAAGTATAACCTGTCAATGTTTTTGAAGGAAGACTCGACATTAAACAGATGTTGATTGGTTGATTTTGTCGTTAGTTCGGGTTTGATGAAACTGTCTTTGTGTGCATGAAGTGATGTTATAACTGTTGGTTAGATTGTAAATATGACTTGTTGAAGCCATTATTTATGGTTAATTAGACAGGTATATGTGTAGTAGACTTATGCTATTAGTAGTGGTATGCTAATGGTTGAGCTTCCATGATATGTTGTTATGTTTATACTTGGTTTGATTGATGGTTGTTATAGCTGATTGGAGAATAAAGCTTGTTGAAACTAAGGTTTTTGTTGTTGTGTTATTTGCAGGTAGTTGAGAATATGGCTATTGTTGAAGTAAGCCTAGGTAGATTTTGGGATGAATCCTTCTGTAGGAAGTTTGAAGAGGTACTTTTGTTATGTTAATAACACCAAGTGTACTTTGTTTTGTTGTGTGTGTATGTTTTGTAAAAGTTGGAGAACCCAAATACTGTAACAAAGATTTGTAATATCATTTTTTAAATGTTTTATTGACCCTAGTGGTTATAATTTTGAAATTATGCGAGTGTTTTCGCGCAGTTTGTTTAAAGAGTTAAAGGTTTGGTGAATTATTGGTGTAAACCTTTTGATTTCAAAAGCTTAAATTTAGTCTAAAATTCAGAGTGTTACATGTTGGTCTCAAAGTTTAAGTTTTAGTGAACTCGATACTTATTGAATTGTTCAGTCTTAAACCGGGTCAACCATTAGCCCATTAACAAGGTTTCAAGCGCTTGGTTAGGGACCAAGGGTTGAGAGTGAGAGTCATATACTGATTAGAGCATCTTTGAATCAAAGAATGTTAATTATGAGAGTTACTCAGCTTTTGAGTTGAGTGAATAAGTAAGAAGGTTAGAAAAGGAGCTTGAATGAACTTGTGAAACGTTGAAGCAATGGGAGAAGATTGAGAGAGCATAGGGAGGAAGACTTGTTTCTTTAAGACTTTCTTGAATTATAAGCCCCGAGTTAATAGGTAAATAAGTTAAGTAAGAAATGGAGCAAGTATTTAACAAAGTAAAATCTACCATGAGGATGTTAAATGGACGTGCCCTAGATTCGTGGGACACGGTTTGTGGCACCTTGAAAAAAGAGTTAGTTGATCAGTTGCCTTGAACTAACTTTGCGGAGAAGATGAGGAAAGAATAATGCACCCAAGATCATTTGAAAATTGAAAGAGAGTTTTTGTCGATAAAGAAGGGTGACGTTACTATTGAGGAGCATGCTAGAGGATTAAGGATGGTGACTTTACAACAACAATCTTAGCCGACCCATCTAAGTGAGGTGTGTGAGAGATAAGATGTAAACACTCGTATATCTATTCGATAATAGACAAAATGTTTCCTTAAGATAGATTTCTAGTATGATATTACTATTATTATATATTTCTTTTTTTCACTTAACTTTTTTACCTATTTTTATTATTGTTATACTATCTATTTATTTGTTTATTTGATTCTTTTTTTATGTTGACGTATTATAAAGTGTAGTACAATTTGATTCTTGGCTGCATTACTATATGCAAGTCTTTAGATGAGCCAATATTCTGACACCCAAAGGAGTGTAGCTAAAATCCAACAAGCTTTTTTTTATAGTAAAAGATCCACACAGCTAGTAACACTTAATTTAGATGGTACTGCACAACCAATTTAAATAAAGAATATTTATATCCTTTGATTATCTAGTGATTTAAGTGGGTTATGAATACAGCAACACTTAAGTTAGGTACTACCAGCTGTATAAATTCTTTACGGTTTTTTTATAGATGAAAAAAATTAAAATATATATATCAAATTTGTGTTTATAGGGCACACAAATTAGCTGGTATTTATGTTTTGAGTGGTGGGTCTAGGCATTACTGAGACTCGCACATGTTATCTACAAAGTACAAACTGATTGCCATAATTTCTATTAAATGCTATTGTTGCCCATCCGGTCGAATAAAGACAGTTACTTGTGTCAAAAATATATCACGTGCTTTTTCGACTACATTTATAATTCATCTTTTATTTTTTACTTTATTCTATATAAGTATATATATTAAAGAGTTTTCTTTAATAAAGTTTATGTAAAAAATATAGTCTTAAAATTTTAATATTTAATCACAGGTGATTAGTATATAAGCATATGTGATTTTTAAAAGCATCACATGTGAATTACGAAAATGTCACTTCGTCCAAATTTTTGAAATACAATCTAGACCATTGATCCAAAGGCTAAAATTAGTCTCTTTGGACTATGAATTAAATATGGACTATATTGAACATTCTATATATATTAAAACCATAAACCATTACATTATCAAAATGATTTATCAACAATTAGGAAAATCATTCATGATATTTAACATAATTTAAGCTAGATGATGTTGCTGTTAAACATTATTTAATTGAATATGTTTTTTTTAAAGACAGCCGAATACACATTGAAGTGATTAAACTACCCATCATTTAAATGGTTAGTGAAAACAATCACTCATACTTACATGAAATGAAAACAATAGATTCTTAAAAGGATAAAACTGATTTTTAATAAACTAAAAAAGTAAAAATGGCATTACAGTACCTTTGTAGAGTTTTTTTCTTTGGGACAATTTCATATATCTCTCTCAACTTACAAAATATCATATATGCCCAAAACATACTTTAAGATTATTGTACTTTATGTATCAAAAACTTATATTGTAAGTATATATGATATTTTACAAGTTAGGAGATACGTATAATATTTTCCCTTTTTCTTTTGAATAAATGTTTTTAGATGTAAGAGGTTTGCTACTTTGCCAGATCCATTTTAAAAAAGTTCACTGGATAAAAAAAATTAACTCATTCTTAAAAGCTTCCACAGAAAAATCGAGTGCAGTTGATAAGTGCTCGACTGCCCGTCACTTCTCAATTAGGTTTGGTCCTCAAAGGCCAGTTTGTTAGAACCAATCTTAACTAGTTAATGAAAATGCACTTTGTTATTAAAAAGAATGTTTAATATAATCCATAATTAATTCATAGTCCTAAGAGACTAATTTTAGCTTTTTGATCAATGTCATCAATAATCCAAATTAAATTTTAAAAATTTGGGCGGAATGACATTTTCGTAATTTTTCGTAATTCACATGTGATGTTTTTACAAATCACATGTGATTGTATACTTAATCACCTGTGATTGAATATTAAAATTTTAAGACTATGTTTTTTAAATTGACTTTATTGAACACAACTCTCTATATATGTTTCTTCTAGTTATGTTGTGTTTGATTGTGCAAGAAATCCATAGGGTTAGCCAATGGATTTAGTATTGTTAACAAAGATTTGGTTTGTATTGTATTTTGGCATAATTTTCCAGCTTTTGCCCTTTTATATTGTTTTTTTTTTTTTGCTTAATTTTACAACTGCATTATTTCTTCACAGTTAGGGTCAGGGTCGGGGTCAGGGATTATTTATCGAGTCGGGGTCAGGGACAGGGCATAAAAAATCGCCGACGGGGACGGGGCGAGGACGGGGATCATTTTCGTGTTTCGAGGTCGGGGACGGGGGAGGAAAAACCCACCCCGAACCCGCCTTTACCATTCCTAGCAAGCGGGGCGGCTTCCCAGGGCTCAAAAATTCTAGGGGCCCATTTTTATCAACCTATGTATGTATATATATTTATTTTATGATAAAATAAGCTTTGTAGTAGTGCAATCAGTAAGAAGAAATGAGATAAAAAAGAAACAAAAAGATGCATTAAAAGTAACAAAGCAACGTTCAATATGTATATGTTCGTTGGCCCTTATTGTTCACCCTTCTTTCTCATTGTGGCTATTCACCCTCCTAAAAGGCTAAAAGCACAATCAAACTTTCACTTAAGTTTCTTCTATAAATCAATAAGTTCACCCACAAAATCGGTTCTTCCTATAATGACGTCGATATGGTAACATTTTGCTTCTCGTCTTCCACAGTTACACCTTTCACATGCTCTGGCTACACAACTTCTTTTGCAGAAGTTTCAACATTTTGAGCCACTAGAAACGACGACGACGACGACTACCGCTGCTGCAGGCGGGTTTCTTTCGCCACTGATGGATCAAACAAAGATTAAATCTTTCAAAATAATAAAGTAGGAGATAAATGAAAAAAGGTTTACTTATAAATTTTTATTATATTTTAATAATTTTAGAGAGGATCTTTTTTTTTATTTTTGCTCAGGGCCTCATATATATTTGGACACGTGTCAATTACCATACAGCACTCTCCTATGTAAAAATATCCATGTCACCTTCTTCACCACATGATGATGAAATGGAAAGACCATCTCACCACATAAGTGGTCAAACACCATACTATCAAAAAATCTATCCACTATCATTCTTAATGTATACTTAACATAAGACCCACATTAGAGTTGGGATACAGGGGATAATTCACTAGTGTTATAACATATTAATAAAAATAAAATGAAAAACTTAATTAGAAACCAACGTTTGGTTAGTTAAGTGACTCGCATTTTTACATTAAATATTTAATAAAAATCTAAGCAAATGATTTTTATTATTGGGTTCTGGGCCCACCTTTACTAGTAACTTGATTTCTACTGCACTAGTAAAGTCACACGTATACGACTATAAGGTAATTCAAATGAATCGGATAGGATGTTGGGTTGATTGGTTAGCTTGGCTACACCCGTATGCCTTCTCTTCCATCGGTTAAGTTTGGGTTTCTCATTTAAATTCACCATCTCAGTCATCTTCTCTTTTTATCTCTCTCCTCTCTTCTCTCTCTTAGTTATTTTTCTCTAATATATATATTGAAGAATGTTCAATATAGTCCATAATTAATTCATAGTCCTAAGGGACTAATTTTAGCCTTTGGATCAATGTCATCA
>JAUEJL010000009.1:271045-291905 GCA_032274825.1 Drosophyllum lusitanicum | reverse complement strand
CGGGAATGATTGGACCGTTCACTTCGGTGACGGGAATGATTGGACCGTTCACTTCGGTGACGGGAATGATGGGACCGACTACTACGGTAGCGGGAATGTGGGACCGACTACTACGGTAGAGGGAATGCGGGACCAACTACTACGGTAACGGGAATGCGGGACCGACTACTACGGTAGCGGGAATGAATGATGTTGAATGAATGTGGAAACAAATGATTTTTACGATGCATGGTTGATTGTAAGTAGAGTACTCGATAAGCTTTATGCTTACGGTTGTTGTTTAACCTTCTTTTCAGGTGATGGCCACGGCGGGGCTCCAGCTCGTGGTTGATAGCTCATCTCCAACAAGCTTCCACAATGTTCTAACTATTTCGAATTTTCTAATGTACTCCAAAACTATTGCATTTGAATTTAAGATTTTATGGGTTTTCACCCTGGATTGTAATTAACGTTATACAGTGTTTTAATTATGGTAGACTATCAATCGTATGCTTTGGCATTCGCTTAAAAAAATATTGCGACGTTTCAAGTTCGGATTATCGGATTGAGAAACAGACGAGAAACAGAGAAAGTTCAGATCATGAAATTGTGTTACAATTAGTAAATTAATCACCTATAATTTTATGAAAGTCTGAATCCTTACGTGTTCATATTGAATCCCTATGTGGTCATACAAAAATTTATCCCTACATCTCCTTTTAAACACATGACTATGCAGGAGACAAAATACTTTCAAAAACAATCGAGAAGAGAACAATGGTTTGAGAAATCCTACCCGAGCACCATGATTTGAAGAGATACTAAACAAAGAGCTTCGGATTTCGATTGAGACAAAGCACCATAGTTAGAGAAGTCGACAGGGGTGCCCAAGAAACCCTAACTATAAGTCGGTCAAACACAACCACCACCAACCGCAATAAGTCAATTTGAGCAGAATTTGATCCACAGGTGCTCATGATTTTGAACCTAGTCTATGGAGCCCTAACCATATGTTGATTTGCTTCCATTCTTTTAGAGCGGTAAGGTCACGAAGTTTGTCATAAAAGAATGTTGAGTTTTTGGAATGGATGCTAATAATCATACCCAGTAATGTCATGAAAACCATCATAAGCACACAAACAAAAGTGGAATCTCATGTGGAAGATGAACAGGAAGATGAAGTGATTGTTTTCCAACCAAATTTGCTCGATAATCGAACCGAAATGCTCCGAAAAAAAGGAATCCATAAAGAAGTGTTTGAACATGAGTAAAATAATGATGTTGGTATTCTTCTTAGTTTACATTGTACACTAATTGCCGGTTAACACTTCGTCTCCAAGCATTGCGCATTATCCGTATCATTATTAGTATCTAATGTGGTCCGGCAAGTTGCCAATTATTGGAGGATTACAAGGTTTGAGCTTGCGAGAATTTAACGGATCAAACCTCGTAGCACGATATTGTCCATTTTTCCCCACTAGCTCACGGTTTTGTTTATGGTAAAAAACGTGTATTCCACCCAAAAGGCCTCATCCTAGTAGAGATATTCACACCCTTACAAGGCATGCTTTATTCTTCTCTCCAACCAATGTAAAACGGATGTTACAAAAAAATGAGAATTTAGTTTAACTCGGAATACACAAATATATTCGGTTTTCAAATGCTACGACCTAAATTCCCATTTTCTCGCAAGCTCAAACCTAGTAATTAATCCACCGGAAATCGTGTTGCTAGACAACATTGGAGATTGGAAATGATATAGATAATTTGCAATACTTGAAATTGAATTGTTAACCGCCAATTATTGTATTCTAAGAAGAAATATTACCAACATCTTTTAATTGCACATGTTTAGACACTTCTTAATGGATTCCTTTTTTTCGAGCATTTCGTTTCGATTATCAAGCAAATTTGGTCAAAAAACAATCACTTCTTCTTCTTGTTCACCTTCCACATGAGATTCCACTTTTGTTTGTGTGATTATGATGGTTTTCATGACATTACCGGGTATGATATTCTGCATCCATTCTAAAATCACAACTCTTTTATGACAAATTTCATAACCTTACAAGTCTCAAAGAAGTGAAGCAAATAGACTTCCTATCGAGTTTCATGGACTCTATTCAAATCCCGAGCACCTTGTGCTCAAATCGACTTAGTGTGGTGGGTTGTGGCTATGTTTGACCGACTTACAGTGAGGATTTCGTGGGCACCTCTGTCCCTCAACTTCTATAACTATTGTGCTATGTCTTGATTATCTAAAGCTCTTTGCTTAGCATCTCTTCAAATTGTGTTGCTAAGCCTCCTTCATTGACTTCTAGATTTCTCAAACCATGATGCTCTTCTCGATTGATTTTAAAAGTAATTTTATCTCCTGTGTTTCAAAGAAGATACAATAATCATGTGTTTCAAAGAAGATGCAACAAGCTAAACCAGTTGTAGGTTTCTTTATACCTATTTTACTAAGATAATTGTATTAGTTAAACAATAATATTTTAAAAGTTTAAACTATTAAAATAAAACATCAAGATTTAAACGAATCATTTAACCCATCATAAACCCAATTTCATATTAACTCCTTTAACAATTAACCATCAAGCATAAAATCCAAAATATTTATCTAATAAATATTCATAGATTTATCTCCTCCAATAATAAACTCTGTTATTATTTTCTCCTTTATAAATAATAACTCTTTTATTATTTATTTCCCTTAAACTAATTTGTTAAACAAAATAATTTCTTTAATCACTTATAATTTTGTGTAGTATACAAATTCTAAAGATGTGCGACAGTGTAAACTATCCGCAATAATATCTATTATCACTAACATTTACGTTAGTCACAGTAACACCTCACAGTAATTTTGTGTGATAACACCCACCATAACGCGCGAAAAAAAAGCAACTCATAAGAAACATAGCCAAGGCATTATACAACATATGTTTAGTCGTCATAAGCTATAACATATTGCAATCATACCCTTGGCCTTCACAATCATATATAAACTATAACACTTCACAAATGTCATTTAACTCTTACAATATATTGCATCATCATGGTATTACTATATATTCCAATCTGTAAAGTAAATGGAGAATTTATCGTGAGATTTTCAAGGGTTTATTCGTCTTTTTATGTTAATATCTTGAGTAACTCATCTCGCCGATATCTCGTTGTTATCATTCTCCAATTAACCATCATATTTTTTGTCTTCACATATAGAAACAATTTCTACTATAATGCATGTTTATACATTTGTTTCTCATATCCCAAGCCAAATTGAGGAGAAACAATTTTTGGTCGATCCTAATCATGTTCAACACGATTCTAGAACCAAAGGTTCAAAACTTTTAACCTGATCTATGGACTAAGGTTGAGGTCCAACTTCGAGTTGGAAAACAAAGTCTAACTCCATTCTGGATCACCTCATCAATTCAAATCCAAATTTTAGAAAAAAGAAAAAAAAATTTATATTTTTCTTTCCAATAGTAGAAAATCAAGAAGAAGAAGAACAAAAAAGATGAAGAAAAACTAAAACTCTATCATCAACAAGAAATCTAACCATATTAAACCTAAGGTTGTAGTTTGTAAGAAGAGGTGGCTCTTGTATCACTTGGAAAGATAACAAGCCAAAATTTATCTTACAAGAGTTTAAAAACAAACAACAAAAGCTGTTTTTACAGAACTTTGACTTGTTAGAATACCATAAGTGAGATATTTTTCAATAAACTACAAGATAGACTGAATTCCTACGTGTTCATAACGAATTCCTCAAAGCTGAAAAGACCACTAGGGTTTTCTTTGTGATTTATGAATTCAAGAGAGAGAGAGGGGGAGGGAGGAGAGGAGCGAATTTTGGTGGTGATTAACTTATGCAATACTATGTTTATATGGTGTAGATCAATCCCTAGTCAATATATACACTTAAACGTTAACTTTTCCATCAAGTAAGTCTCTTTAAATCCATAAGTGTAGGTTAATTTCAAAGGATAAAATATGATTTACACCTTAAACTTTCATAGTTATTTTGGTTTAGACTTAAACATTTATTTTTAATAGGTTAAACCTTAAACTTTAAACATATTATTGTTTAACCTTTAGAGTACACCTTTTTTTATTAAAATAAGTAAAAAGAAACCTACAACTAGTTTAACCGGTTCCATCTCCTTTGAAACACATGACTATGTAGGAGATAAAATACGTTCAAAATCAATCGAAAGGAGCACAATGGTTTGAGAAATCCTACATAGCACCATGATTTAAAGAGATAATAAATAAAGAGCTTCGGATTTCGATTGAGACAAAGCACCATAGTTAGAGAAGTCGACAGGGGTGCCCAAGAAACCCTAACTGTAAGTCGGTCAAACACAACCACCACCAACCGCAATAAGTCAATTTGAGCAGAATTCGATCCACAGGTGCTCATGATTTTGAACGTAGTCTATGGAGCCCTAACCATATGTTGATTTGCTTCCATTCTTTTAGAGCGGTAAGGTCACGAAGTTTGTCATAAAAGAATGTTGAGTTTTTGGAATGGATGCTAATAATCATACCCAGTAATGTCATGAAAACCATCATAAGCACACAAACAAAAGTGGAATCTCATGTGGAAGATGAACAGGAAGATGAAGTGATTGTTTTCCAACCAAATTTGCTCGATAATCGAACCGAAATGCTCCGAAAAAAAGGAATCCATAAAGAAGTGTTTGAACATGAGTAAAATAATGATGTTGGTATTCTTCTTAGTTTACATTGTACACTAATTGCCGGTTAACACTTCGTCTCCAAGCATTGCGCATTATCCGTATCATTAT
The DNA here is from genome assembly GCA_032274825.1 of Drosophyllum lusitanicum. Lineage (NCBI taxonomy): Eukaryota > Viridiplantae > Streptophyta > Magnoliopsida > Caryophyllales > Drosophyllaceae > Drosophyllum > Drosophyllum lusitanicum. The sequence continues at coordinate 287,109 of JAUEJL010000009.1, read as the reverse complement.
TAGTATCTAATGTGGTCCGGCAAGTTGCCAATTATTGGAGGATTACAAGGTTTGAGCTTGCGAGAATTTAACGGATCAAACCTCGTAGCACGATATTGTCCATTTTTCCCCACTAGCTCACGGTTTTGTTTATGGTAAAAAACGTGTATTCCACCCAAAAGGCCTCATCCTAGTAGAGATATTCACACCCTTACAAGGCATGCTTTATTCTTCTCTCCAACCAATGTAAAACGGATGTTACAAAAAAATGAGAATTTAGTTTAACTCGGAATACACAAATATATTCGGTTTTCAAATGCTACGACCTAAATTCCCATTTTCTCGCAAGCTCAAACCTAGTAATTAATCCACCGGAAATCGTGTTGCTAGACAACATTGGAGATTGGAAATGATATAGATAATTTGCAATACTTGAAATTGAATTGTTAACCGCCAATTATTGTATTCTAAGAAGAAATATTACCAACATCTTTTAATTGCACATGTTTAGACACTTCTTAATGGATTCCTTTTTTTCGAGCATTTCGTTTCGATTATCAAGCAAATTTGGTCAAAAAACAATCACTTCTTCTTCTTGTTCACCTTCCACATGAGATTCCACTTTTGTTTGTGTGATTATGATGGTTTTCATGACATTACCGGGTATGATATTCTGCATCCATTCTAAAATCACAACTCTTTTATGACAAATTTCATAACCTTACAAGTCTCAAAGAAGTGAAGCAAATAGACTTCCTATCGAGTTTCATGGACTCTATTCAAATCCTAAGCACCTTGTGCTCAAATCAACTTAGTGTGGTGGTTTGTGACTATGTTTGACCGACTTACAGAGAGGGTTTCGTGGGCACCTCTGTCCCTCGACTTCTATAACTATTGTGCTATGTCTTGATTATCTGAATCTCTTTGCTTAGCATCTCTTCAAATCGTGATTAGCTTATGCAATATTATGTTTATACGGGGTAGATCAATCCCTAGTCGATATATACACTTTAAATGTTAACTTTTCCATCAAGTAAGACTCTTTAAATCCATAAGTGTAGGTTAATTTCAAAGGATAAAATATGTTTTACACCTTAAACTTTCATAGTTATTTTGGTTTAGACTTAAACTTTTATTTTTAATGGATTAAACCTTAAACTTTAAACATATTATTGTTTAACCTTTAAGGTATACCTTTTTTTATTAAAATAAGTAAAAAAGAATCCAACAACTAGTTTAGCCGGTTACATCTCCTTTGAAACACATGACAATGCAGGAGACAAAATACTTTCAAAATCAATCGAGAAGAGCACAATGGTTTGAGAAATCCTGCAGAGCACCATGATTTGAAGATATACTAAACAAAGAGCTTCAAATTTCGATTGAGACAAAGCACCATAGTTAGAGAAGTCAACAGGGGTGCCCAAGAAACCCTAACTGTAAGTCAGTCGAACACAACCACCACCAACCGCAATAAGTCAATTTGAGCAAAATTCGATCTACAAGTGCTCATGATTTTGAACCTAGTCTACCGAGCCCTAACCATAGGTTGATTTGCTTCAATTCTTTTAGAGCGGTAAGGTCACGAAGTTTGTCATAAAAGAATGTTGAGTTTTTGGAATGGATGCCGATAATCATACCCAGTAATGTCATGAAAATCATCATAAGCACACAAACAAAAGTGGAATCTCATGTGGAAGGTGAACAGGAAGATGAAGTGATTGTTTTCCAACCAAATTTGCTCGATAATCGAACCGAAATGCTCGGAAAAAAAGGAATTCATCAAGAAGTGTTTGAACATGAGTAAAATAAAGATGTTGGTATTCTTCTTAGTTTACATTGTACACTAATTGTCGGTTAACACTTTGTCTCCAAGCATTGTGCAATATCCATATCATTTTCAATATCTAATGTGGTCAGGCAACCTAATTATCGGTGGATTACAAGGTTTGAGCTTGCGAGAAATTAACAGTTCAAACCTAGTAATTAATCCACCGACAATTAGTGTACAATGTAAACTAAGAAGTATTAGTGTATTACCATCATCTTTATATTGCACATGTTCAAACACTTCTTAATGGGTTCCTTTTTTTCGAGCATTTCGGTTCGATTATCGAGCAAATTTGGCCAGAAAGCAATCACTTCATCTTCATGTTCACCTTCCACATGAGATTCCACTTTTGTTTGTGTGCTTATGATGATTTTCATGACATTACCGGGTATGATAATCTGCATCCATTCTAAAAACATAACACTTTTTTATGACAAACTTCGTGACCTTACAAGTATCAAAGAAATGAAGCAAATTGACTTCCTATCGAGTTTCATGGACTCTATTCAAATCCTGAGCACCTTCTGCTCAAATCGACTTAGTGTGGTGGGTTATAGCTATGTTTGACCGACTTACAGTGAGGGTTTCGTGGGCACCTCTGTCCCTCGACTTTTATAACTATGGTGCTCTATCTTGATTATCTGAATCTCTTTGCTTAGCATCTCTTCAAATCGTGGTGCTCCACCTCTTCCATCAATTTCTAGATTTCTCAAACCATGATACTCTTCTTGATTTATTTTATCTCATGTGTTTCAAAGAAGATGCAATAATCATGTGTTTCAAAAAAGACGCAAACAGCTAAACCGGTTGTAGGTTTCTTTATACCTATTTTACTGAGAAAATTGTATTAGTTAAACAATATTATTTTAAAAGTTTAAAGTTTAAACTATTAAAATAAAACATCCAGATTTAAACGAATCATTTAAATCATTATAAACCCAATTTCATATTAACTCCTTTAACAAATCAAAATATTTATCTAATGAACATGTATAGATATCTATATTTCCTCCAATAATAAACTCCGTTATTATTTTCTCCTTTATAAATAACAAATTCTTATTATTTATTTCCCTTAAACTAATTTGTCTAACAAAATAATTTCTTTAATCACATATAATTTTGTGTAGCATACAAATTCTAAAGATGTGCGACAATGTAAACTATCCGCAATAATATCTATTATCACTGAGAGCTATGTTAGTCTCACTAACACCTCACAATAATAACTATAATTAGAGATGAGCTTTATGACCAAAAAACCCAACCAGAACCGGAACGGTTGGAACCGGGTTAGAGTATTCGGTCCGGTTACGGGTTCTCTTAAAACCTCATTTTCGGTTTTCAGTTCTTTCGGTTCCGGTTCCGGTTCCACCGGTTATCGGATAGTTCGGTCTTAGAACCCGAACCGATTGGTATGTGATTTTGTATTTATCATATGATTGGCTATTGAACTATTATCATTGGCAATATGGTTAATGGTTATTGTATGTAAGAAAGAAGTTAACGGACTATTGTCTATTGGTCATATGTTAGTGTCGACGATGCATGCATGTTCACTTAGAATTTCAAGTATTTTTAGTGTTAACTTTAAATTGTTTAGTTTTTTGGTTATTAGTTAACCTTTATAGGTAAAAAAAACAACTAATATAAAATTATAAACGTATCATATTTGCCTTTAATAACAAAAATATTCACCGGTTATCGGTTGTTTCGATTCCTACTCTTGAAACCGGCCAAAGTAAATTTTCGGTCTTATCCGGGACTGTACCCGAAATAACCGGTTAATAACTGAAACCGGTTCCCTTATATCGGTTCGGTTTTCAGTTCAAGCTTTTACCAATTTCGGTTATCAGTTATTTCGGTTCCGGTCCGGTTCGGGTTGGTTCCAGAACCGAACACAACCTTAACTGTAATAACTATCAATCATTGCTCTCAATGACTGTCACATCAGCACCGACAAATAACTCCCCGCCTTTGGTTTGATTTAAAAAAAGAAAAACAAAATAATGTGTTATACTAGTTACTGGCATAACAAGCTCGACCATGAATGAACAATGGATATGGCTGGGTAGAGTAACGAGCATCACAAGCTTGTGATGAAGCCATAACATGATTATGATGGCCCTACTCCGAACACTCTTTAAGTGTGCTTTGACATCACATCGCACACTTGCACCAACATATATCGTCTTTTTCCACGACTTTACAGAAACATTTATGTACTTGGGTCCCGTTTGTTTCGCTGAAATTCAAAAGAATGAAATGGAATTGAAATCAAATTTCCTGTTGTATTGTGTTTGGTAAACTTGTTTTTGAATGAAATCTTATTCTTTAGGATGTTTACATTCCCTCAATTAATGGAAAATCTATTCCATAGTTAGGCTGAATGAAATTTAAATCAATTATTCTTTCGAACTCTGCAAAACAAACAGGACCTTAGTGTATTACATAACCAAATAGAGGGATTGATACTATGCAAACGTATTATCACGTCTATTGTGATTTAAAGAAAATGAAGGGCTACTTCACCAAAAATAGCCAGGTTGGTAGATGTTCGATAGAAACCCATTTGAGCTACGTATATGGATGCTTCTTAATGGCTTTTGGTGGTAAAGTAATTAACATGCTCTATTTCAGGTCCATTTGTAGCTGATTGACACATGGTTATTATTGGTGCATTTTTTCTTTTCCGAAGCTTGATGTGGCTAGAGTTCGGGCCGTGACACTGGCAGACAGAACGCAAAAACACCATCCCATATAGTTCCTGATCTTGAACCAACAAAAAACTGCTAAAAATAGCAAAGCTAAATCAAATAGTCTAGAAAAACAATATCTAATCAACCCTTCTTTTCACTCGCACCTAGTATTCAAGTGAAACGAGTCCGAATTCTAGAACTAGGGCCATAAAGTACAAAAATTTGCACTAACATACAGTCCCATTGATTTGGTGTGTAGTTAAACATTGATATCAGAATACTCCTTAACTTGAAACAACCATGTACACACAAAAAATGGCAGTTTAAATAAAACACAGGTCGTAATCTATTCCTCACCTACACGAAGTTGAATAATACAGGTGACAACATACCACTTTGGATATACAAGACTCTGCAACCATCACCCTTGTCCAGCAAAGGCATCATTGTGCCTGGAAAAAAAAACTCCGGATGTCCTTTTACGGCTCTCATGTTTGTAAGTTTTGACCATCCTGCACTACAGGCATGATATCTAGCAGCTGATTGACCAAGAACTAGTCCCTGCAACCACAAATAACTCGAATTAATTTCTTGCTCTTTATTTTTCCTCACAGAGGTAATATGAGTAACAAATTCAACTACGCATATATCAGACCAACCAGGGACTTTTAGCACCTTTCACATGTTTACACATATACAATTATACAGTATAGAAAGAAAACATGACAGCTTTTTCTGGCTTATCAGAGATTCAGAGGTATTCACAAGTTTTTTCAAGAGAAAAAAATAACAGGCCACTTCTATAACTTGAGGGTAAGATATTTGTCTTTTTATTTTGCAGATTCAAAACTTTATAGTTGATAATTTCTAAATCGAATGCATTACCCCCTTTCCTCTAAGTGAAGTCAAAAATTATCATGCAACTTGTGGGAACAGAGATTATTTAACACTAAACAAATGTCTCCTCTTAAATCTGGAATGGAGTTATATGAAAGCATAGTATCTATATAGTGATGATTAAAGATGAACAACTTGCATATCAACTTCATTGGAACATCCTCTTGAAACACCACAAGAAGGGTCGTAACAAGAATAATGCTATATGTTTATAACACCAATTCTTATTCATGATCTAACTTATACATATTCTCCTTTCTAGCCCAATTGCACTTCTACATGACTACAGCAGTAAACAGTAATATCAGGTCTTATTAATACTATCATCCAGCAAAAGCATATATACTACTACTGTTGAGTTGTAAAGTCTAACTGTCACCCAAATGGCAAACAGGACTACAGGAGTCTGTGTCCGAGCTCTTTGATGCAAGGAAACTCAAGAATTACGGACAAACACCCGAATAGCTAAAAATTTAGTAAGTTTAAGAAATAAGGGATTCCTCAATCTTACTACCACATCAAATCAAACGTCTTAATAGTCAATTTGTAAGTTGATGGAAACCATAAAAGCGCAAGCCTTCTGGATTTAACTACTGGATTGATATTAGAATCAAATCATGTATTAAAAACTGTTAATCCTGTATTTGATCTCTAATGGTCTCCTCAGTTTAGCCTAGCTAGCAATATATAATTATATATGTGAAATATGATTATGCTATGTTCATAGGTTAAATAAGGACAATTGATAAGCAAGAATGAAGATTCTTACCAGTACTTGATTAAGCCATCCCACCCACACGTAGCAACTTTACTTTGTTCCAATGGATGCCACTCAGCACCAATGCACACTCCATCATGACACTTTAGTGTTCTAAAGACTTTGCAACTCTTCCAATCCCAAAACCAGCATTTACCTTCACCATCCCCAGACATGACAAACCTGCCATCTGGTGAGAAATTCACTTGACAAGCATACCCAGCCACAATATGCCCAGCAAACCTCTTTTTCTTATTGAGCTGAAATCTCTCTCGGGTACTATAGATTAGTATCTGATTATCCAAACTCTGTGCTGCCAACCAATTTCCATTCGGATGAAGCGAAATTGCTGGCATTGAATGCATATGAGGCTCACTAATGTACTTTATAACAACAGGAATACCAAATTCCCATACACGAAGAGACTTATCATCGCTAGAAGTGACAAATCTTCTGTTATTGTCAACAAATGTTATTGTATTCACTGCACCCAGATGCTGGTCATACTCCTGAGTAATTTGCCCAGTATTCATGTCCCATTGAACAATCTTCTTATCACTCATACCCGCCAAAAGAATGTTCTGCTTATCATCGTCCGGATTCAACTTAACCACATACGGTATCTTCCCTGTCGAAAACGTTGATATAACCTGCCCTGTTTCAGTATCCCAATACTTAATATTCTTATCATACCCGGCAGTCAAAAATTTAGACCCGTCATTACAAAAGGATATATCACGAACCGCCTTAGAGTGCCCCATATAAGTCCTCATACACTTGCCTGAATTGAGCACATCCCAAATCTTCACTTTGCTATCCATACCAGCTGACAAAATCAAGTGACCATGTTTAGGGAAGAACCTAATAGCTGAAACACCCTTCGTGTGACCACTCCACGTATGCACCAATCTCTTTGGTATGTAACAATGATCATTTGTCGCCTTTGCATCCTTCGGAGGTGCAATCCATGACCTGCCTTGATAATCCTTCTCCTCTTTCCCGTGAAATGTACTCTTATCCGACACGGCCTCACCTTTGTCTTTGTTCCCATCTCTCTCCTCACCTTTCTTTTTGGCATACTCCTCAGCATACTTCTTCTGTTCTTCACTCAATTCACCCTGCAACCCTTCTTTCTTCCCAGCCCAGGGACTTTTTCTATTCTTCATCAACCAAACATCAGTGGCCGGATTTTCCACCTCCTCCGTTTCCACGTCCTCATCATCACCACCATCCTTCTCCAAAACTTCCTTCTTCTTCTCAAGCTTCCTCTTCTTCTGCTCATGTTGTGGGATATTATAAACCGATATCCCATCGTTTTGCTTCAAGGCATCCAAATCCCCAACATAATTATACCCAGCCGACGCCGAAGGGTCAGCAGCATAACCGTACTTATAAAAGGTATTATACTGTTCGTCAAATACAAAGGGTTCAATTGCGGCGTTTTCTACAAACCCTAATTTGTGATTACGCATACCTTGAGCGATGCCGTCTTTGGCATAAGGATGTGCGGGGCCTTGGATTGGTGCCCAGAGTTGATCGTAGGTCGGGTTGAACGTAACGACGTGTTGTGTAGGATCGAGGGGTTTGGTTAGGGATTTGTTGGCAATGGCCTCCGCAACGGTAAGGGAAAGCATGGTATCGTCGACTTTAGGGGCGGCGGATTTGGGGACGATAGAGAGGCGTGGTGGGGATGAGTCCGGTGATGAGTGATCGGACATTCGTTGATCGACGCCGTCGTCGGCATCATGGTCTTTGTATGCCTGCAATAGATCCATGCTTGTGTGAAAGTGAAAGATTGAAACCCTAGACTTCAAATCTGAGATGAATCTCGACAACACCGCTCTCTCTTTTTTATCTGTTAGGCCTTCCGTAGCCTTTCCATTTACCTAAACCAACCCAAATATCACATCAGTGTCACATCAGCTTTTTTTACTTTTCTCTTCTCAACTCAAATCAACTCAAAACTCAAGTATAACTTTTCTCAAATCAACCAAAACAACCCAAATATTTTTCTCTCTCCTCACCTTCACTAAAAAACCAAAAAAAACAAAAAAAAGTCTGCAATGAACATCGGGTTGGCGGACCCGAGTTGAAAATTTTTTAAAGGTACCCGAAACCCCCTTAGGGATGTTCCCGAACATCTCCTTTGAACCCAATGCAACCCGAATGTCTTCGGGAGTAGCCTTACGGATGGACTTAGGCTTACGTGACAAAGCCACACTTTAAGTAAAATTCTTATACTTTGCTTTTTTCATCTAAAATTCGTAATCAATTAATATGTTAATTTCAAGTAATTTGAAATTATTAAATTACTTCCTATTTAAACCTTAAAAAACTATAAAATAAAGTTAATTAAATTTTTAAATATCATTTTAAAAGAAGATAAATTCATAAAATAGTAAACAAGTTTAAAAACTATTTCACTAAGGTTATTTACTCATTTATTTCACATTGTAAAATTTTCGGTGAGTAAAGGTTACTCGCCCTTTTATTTTACATTATGAAATTCCGCATAGATAACTTTGATAAAATAATTTTTAAACCTCGTTACTATTATGTGAAATTTTCCCTTTTAATAACGAAACTTTTCGCAATAAATAATGTTTTAAAATTGTCAAGTCAATACAAATTAAATTTTAACCTATAAGATATTAAATACAAATAAAAAAATCTCTAAAAAAAGTATTATTTTGGATATTATATCATATAACAAATATTTTAATTTAAGTATTAAAAAATTTGTATAACTAGAACTCATAAACCTAATAACATGTAACTAAAATTTATAAACATTTCTAGATTTTTATAAATGATTCGTATAATTAAAATAAAAGTTTAATTTAAAATATACTTAACATTCTCTATTCTACATTACTTAAACTTTTAAAACTTAAGTAATCAAAAATGATTAATATAATCTTAAATAACCTTACATTCTTTAAAAACCACAAACCTGTCAATACATTATCTCATACCAACACAATTCCGGAAGTCATTGATATGTTTTCATTATCTTATTTTATATGTAGAGATTCTTTTTCTTTTTTTTCTTTTTTTTGTTTTTCGAAAGTTATTTTAAAAATTGCAAAAGAGTTGATAGATAAAAAGAAAAAAGGAAATGAAAAAAGTAGAAAGAAAATGGAAATGTTGCGAAAGAAAATTATTCGATAGCATCATAGTGTGTGAATATCATATACTACATTATATATATATAGGGGAGAGTTCATGCGAAAAGTATTTTATTTACGAAAAGTGCGAGAAGCAATTTCAACCACCGATTGGTTTTTAATCTTGTGGTTCATATTAATCATAATTAATATTTTTATTTAATTCAAAAGGGTATATTAGTAAACAAAAATATTTTCTGTCTCCTCTCTCTAATTAATTTTTTAGATTTTGTTTAATTTTTTGTTTTTATTATTTTTCAAATTAATTATTTTTTTCCAAAAATTTCTTTATATATTCGAATGTTCATTAATGAATCATAACATTTTTGTAGGATTTTTTATCTTTTATTACTAAAACTTACATTAATATTTGTGTTCAACCATGAACGAAAATAAATAATTTATCTTGTTTGTTCAACAACGAACAACCTAAAAACAAACAAAAAGAGCTTAACTATATGAGTTTACTAATGAACAATTATCCAAATAAACTAAAGACACACACAAAAGTTCTGTTCAATAATAAACAAACTCATCACTGTAAACAACAAACACTAAACAAAACCAAAATCTATTCACTAATAAACAACAAACATCAAACTGTTACATTAACCCAAATTTCCATTTTCACTAATGGACAATAGAAACAAAACCAAAATCAATTCACTAATAAACAAAAAATATCAAACATCCCAACTTTTCTTGTTCGATAATGAATAATTTAAACAAAACTAAAATCATATTACTAAATAAAGTAAACGGAGGAGGTGGATGAAGATGAAATAAAGTGATGACCAGTCATCTGCCGGAACTTGATTCGCAAAGCAGATGTCGGGGGGATGGGGTCGGAGAGAAGAAGACGATACAAGATATAGAGTTTGGTGGCACTGGTATCGCTCGATGTGGTAACTGCTGATATGAGATACAGATCCAAGAGAGAGGCCGATTTGAGATAAATATTCAGATAAAAGAAAGGGTTTTGTCACAGCTGTCGCCGCCACCATAATACCAACACCTCCTCTCGAATAGCCGGCCACCGTCGCTTGCTCATAAACCATCAACATCATCTCCGGCAGATCCCCGTCGCAAAACGCATGAACCCTCCCCGTCACAAAGCTACCGTCGAATACCCGCCACCGTCGCTTCTTCCTCGTCATAAAGCTACTATCGCAAACAAATAACCGGCCACCACATCGTTTTTTCTTTTCTTTAAACCCTCACTTGCCAGCGAAAAAAGGGAGTAGCTGAAGATAAGGGCCAGAGGTAGTTGGCGGCTCTAAGGGAATCGGGAGAGGCATTTCCGAATTTAAAAAAGGAAGATATAAAGGAATTGCTTAAATAATGGGATTAGGTTCGAGTTAAAATTACCTTTCTCTCCTTTTAATGTTTATTATTTTTCCTTTTAATTGAATCTTAATTACTAAAATGCCCTAAATCATCTTAACCATTGATTAGATTATCTAAGGGTTTAAAATGTTTCTTTCACTTTTTGCAAATAGGAAGCTTTTCACACTTAAAAGTATGATAATAACTTTCTAAAACCTTTAAATTCTCATACATGTTTTGGTATTTAATTTTATAGTAATTAAATCATTTAAACTTTTAAAAACATACTCTTTTCAGTCATATTCATTTTGAAACTTTCAGAGCCGATAACAATTATGGTTCAAAATTAACTGGAGGTTGTGGTACCATCTTCGAAATTGGCATGTGACTGTGGTCTTCAAATCTGTCGACGATTATACGGCTAACAAAACTTTCCAAGGTTCAAATAAAGGGTACAATTTTGGGTTTGTCGATTGTGGTCTTTGAATTGGCCAACTAAACTATTCAAGGTTCGAAACTTCCGGCATTTGTTGGCCAACAAAATGGTTCGAGGTTCAAATACAGGGTTCAATTTTAGGTTGTTCGATGATTGGTGTCTTCGAAATTGCCAAATTTGCCGGCAATTGTGGTCTTTGAAACTACCGATTGCTGACAAAAATTTCAACGTTCAAATACAAGGTTTAATTTTGGGTTGTTCTGCGCTTGTGGTCTTTGAAATTGGCCGAAACTTGTAGTCTTAGAAATGCCGCCGATCATCGACTAGATACAACAAATTTGCATTGACATCAATTTGTTTCGGACACTTTGGTCCAACTTTTGTTGGTTTGTTGTTGTGTTGAAATCACAATTTTAGCATTAGGTTTTGGAAAGCTACGTTGATTTGTTTGTCCGTATACTATCACATCCAAATATGCAGCCACAGAAGCAAAGCTCTCGGTAGTATGCATGTACCAAATCAATCACTCGTCATAAGCAAACCTCTCGATAGCACATTGATGATTGATTGATAGTTAGAGAATGAATCGTCACATGTATGTACACCAGTATGTTATATCCAAGCGTATTATTATTACCTAAATATGAAAAAAGAGTATTTGGGGGATTTTAGTTGAAATTAAATTAGAGATTATATTTTTCAATTTTTAAATGATGTGATTACTATTAAACTAGTATTTGGACATATAAGATTGTTAAGAGGTTTTAGAAGGATATTGATTATGAACTGTTCGTGTTCGTTCGTTTAACTTTAGACAAACAAGTAAACGAACACGAAAGCATAAAAGAACAGATTTCGATGTTCATATTCGTTCCTTTAACTTTATCCGAACAAATAAACGATCTCGAACGATAAACAAACGAGCTTTTGTGTTCGGTTATTGAAAAATTGGTTAGCTCATGCATATTTTTGTTCATTCCTTTAAATGATAAACGAATGTAAACAAAAGAACACACGATATTATGCAAATCCAACATTATTAAACACAAATAAACATTATATATATACACACACACAAATACATGCATACATACACACACCCCCATGGTGCATGATATTTGTTGATGACATTATGCTAATTGCGGAGACTCCAGGAGAGCTAAATTCTAGAGCAGTGAAGAGCAACCCTAGAAACTAAAGGATTTCAAATTAGTCGTGATAAGGCTGAATATCTTAGGTGTGACTTTAGCTAGGAAAATGGCGACGAGAGTGAGGAAGTTTTCATTTGAGATCACGTTTTTCACTCTAAAAAGTCTTTTAGGTATCTGGGGTCTATCCTACATAGGACATGGAGGATCGATGAGATGTGACCCATCGTATTAATGTGTGTTAAATAAAGTAGAGAGCGTCCATGGGAGTGTTTTGTGATAAGAGAGTTCCATTGAAGCTAAAGAGTAAATTTTACAAAGTAGTAGCCAGACCAACTTTGCTCTATGGGACGAAGTTTTAGCCGTTAAAGAAGGATCGGTAGATATGGATGGATGTGGCAAAAATGAGGATGTTAAGGTAGACTTGTGGTAAAATCATTTTGGATAGGATTCCAAATGGAGCCTTTAGGTTGAGGTAGGATTTTTGTCTATCATAGCCAAATTGAGAGAATTAAGACTGCGTTGGTTTGGCTACATCAGGAGGAGACTGCACACAAGTCCATCTAGGAGAGTGGAAACAGTTACAGTCAGCGGTACGAGGAGAAGAGAACACCCTTGCAAGCGGTGGGAGGACAGGTTGAGGCTCGACATGGAGGAGTTACAACTCTCCAAGGACATGACCTTAGATAGAAAGGCGTGGAGAACTAGAATTAGTGTTGAGGGTTAGGGTTTTGTAGGGTATGTGGCTTAGCTTGGTTTTGGGGCTAGAGAGGGTAGGAAGGTTTGTATATATACTCGTTTATGTGAGGGTTTGTTAATTTTATAATATTAAATTAATAGGTATATATGAGATACTTCATCTCGAAAGCTTGTTTTTTAACCTCTATTAACCTTCGAGGAATGAAAACATAAGTATAAGATAAAGTAAAAGTAAAATAATTTTTCATGTTTACGCTCGTATACTTACCTACACACATACACACAGACACACCTACCTACATTAATGTATACATACTCGATCGCATGCATGTATGCACACACATGTATATATTATATTTTAGATAACAGTACTTATATTTTAATAAAAGTTTATTATAAATATCCTTTATTATAATAATACTTTATCTGACACTTTGTATGTGGTTTTTGGCCGGAGGTCGCTAGTGAAGCAGTCTCTCTATATGTAGGTTGAGACATAAATGTTTACATCTTACCTCCTCTATACTCTGCTTCTTGCGGGATTGACTATTATTGTTGTATAAATGAACATAAACGAATGGATAACCGAACATTCATAAACATAAAGGAACGAACTAGAGCTATGTTCATGTTCGTTCGTTTAATTGAAAAATCGTGTTCGTAATCTTTCATTTATTAACAAATGAACATAAACGGACCTCTCGTCGCACGATTTCATAAACGGTTCATGAAACAACCATAATATTGATGTAGTTTTCAGTTTTATAAGAATATATACGTAATTAACAAAGTTTATAACTTGTAAGAATATATATATATATATATATATATACACACACTTTTTGTTTAAATTAAATAAAAAAATTCACCGTTGAACTTTACATTTGCGCCCGGTACTTATTTTGGTCTTTTAGTTTTCGAAATCACATCAATGAGTCTTAGTTTTAAAAAAGTTGATATTTATTGTGTCATGAATGTATATTAAGAGTGGTAGGAGTGGTTACACTCCACAACACCCCATCACATCGTCACATCATCTTCATCCTATGCCTTCCCCTTTTTTTACAGAAATTTCTCACCTCATGTAGAACATCTAGAAGAAAAAAAAATTAAATACTTGATTAACGTAGGAATCGCACGAGGGGTGCTGGCCACGTGAAATCTTCACCACGCCGCCATGGAGTGGCGGCACCTCCCACCACAGCGTGATGGGGCTTCATCCACGCCATATTACTAGCCCACTCCGTATACTCTAAAGGAGACTGTTAAACGCTCTCATATCGATGGTAAAATGGTTTTTTTATGAACTGCTCCTAATCTACTCCATATTTGTCCACGATGGGACTCGAACTCACGACCTTCGACTATAAGCAACAACAAACCTAAACTACTCAAATACCACTAAGCTAGAAGCCTTGAGTGGTAAATTGGTAAAAGCCTGCTTCTCTCATCTTTTTCGGTTAACAACAAAGAAAAAAAATTAACACTCACCCCTACACTAAGGAATATGAAAAATATTCATCTCTATTATCGTACCTAATTTGTGAAAAACCGATTAAATCTTCGAATGTTTTGTTCAAAAGTTATAAAAACATGTTTCTATCTTGGGAAAGTGATCTGTAATGCTAGTAGCACGTAACTTAGATGACGCTAGAATCATAATTAGTGAAGAGTGTTTTAGTTATTTTAATATTATTCACATAACTTAGATAATATTAACAATACGAATCATTTTCCCTTATATCATGTACATCAAACATCTATTGTCGTACCTAATATGTGGTTTATCTATCATTAATTTGAATACATATCAATAAAGCAAGTTTTAATCATTTAAATGCCAAGATAGAATTAAAAAGGTGATAAGGATTGTATGAATCACTACTAAGTTTACCAATTATTAAGTGAGAGGCTAAATCATAAATGTAAAGATAAGTTGTTTGTTTGATGTTATAAATACGTGAGAATGAGTTGAATTCATATGTTAAACCAAACGGGAGTCAAATATTACTTTTAAAACTGTACGTCTTTTGTTATGTTATGAATTCGTAACACAATTGATTTATTGTGTTTTGAGAAATCAAACTTGTATATATTTTAAAGGAATTCCGTTGAAACTCTTGTTTTTTTAATTTGGTTAATTAATGTGTTTTTTGTAATGAGAGTGTTACATAACCTTCCTCGCCAGTTAGCGTCAAAACCTCAAGGTTATATTCACCAGCCATATCTTCTACTCTTCAATGGTCACCTCCATAACAAGAGATGATATATCCTCCTACTCACAGGATCAACACAAATGTCAAAATCAATAGATGATGTGATGAGTAGGAGGATGAAGTAGGAAAAAAAAAAGGAGGATATATCGTTTTTCATTTCAAAATATTCCATCTTTTGATGCAAATGCACCAACTAAGCTTGATGAGGATTATGGTGCATTTGATGAGGATAACTTCAACACCCACCTGTAAGCCGTGAAAATAAATGGTTATCAACCAACTCACGTGTATAAAAAGAAGATCTTCAACTATCAACTTAAGTTTCAAAAACGAAGTCATATATAGAAGATATAATTAAATTTAGAAAGCATAAAAAGATGTTTGAACTTAATAAACGCAGTTAGGGGTGAGCATGAGTACCGAAAATACCGAACCGTACAGGTACCGGTACCGGTACTGAGTTAAAGTTTTCGGTCTGGTACTCGGTACTTGAAATATTGCTAAATCGGTATTCGGGATTTGGTATTCGGGACTAGTACCGAAAAAACTAGGTAAAACCGGTACCGGTACCGTAGTATGAATACTCGGTACAGTATTCGATACCGTCTTTAAACCAAATTCTGTATTCGGTAAAACTGGTACCGGTACCGGTCAGTATCGGTTCCGGTACCATGCTCACCCCTAATCCTAACTATTGATTTAGATAAAAAAAATTGGTGATCAAATCTAAACCATCCATTTTAATCAAAATTCAAATTCAATTTTGACTTTTCCAAGTCAAACAAATAAAATTATCTTTAATAATTTAAATTTTAGATTACTCCTAAAAAAATTCGAGATTTAATTACTTTATAGTTACACAAACTTTGATAATTATAAAGTTTTAATAAATTCAAGATTGATTTTAAA